>JASDQU011028132.1:9729-28946 GCA_032191745.1 Picea mariana
TATCAAACCAAAATACCAAGGGACACTCCTCCAAATGTCGAATCCTCAAATGGAGCTACACCCTGCTAAAAATGTCAAACCCTATAATTTCATCCTTGACGAAGGAGGCCTCCAAATTCCTTGAAAATTGCTAAAAAGATAAATCGAGACATTGAATGTCACTACATGAAGTCTCAAGTTCAGATCTGAAGTATAAACCCTCCAAACAGAATAGATCTGAATCTCCAAAATGTCCTCCTCCTCTCCAATTCATCCCAAGGCTCTAGGAAATAATATGTACCATAGAAATCTCTAAAAAGGCAATAGAAATCATGGCTAAGGCCCTGCAAGTAAATCCCAAGTGCTCAAATATCCAAGGGATCCCTCAAACTCCTACAATGAACCTTCCTTCAATAAATGGTGCACCCCCCTTACTGGAAACCCCCAATGGTGCACCCTTCTTCTCATCCTGTGCCTTTGGCTGGTGTATAACCCTCCTACACTGAGCAGATATGGAACTAAAATGGTGTGGGAGAGTATCGCGTCTCCAATAACAATCTTGGGACAAGATATGTGGAATCTTTCACCACTGAATCGTCCTCTAGGGTTTGTTAAGTCAAAACCCTCAAAACCCCCAAGAGATGGACTCACTAGATAAAAGCCACATATCAAAATATTATCATACATGAATGATTGAGTAGATGCCCTTGCATTTCCTTTATACTTTTTGTCTCCCCTTTTCCCTCCAAAGTGACTTTCATTTTATTAATATTTAATTAATTAATTAAATCACTTTAATTAATTAATTAACCTTTTTACCTATGAAAAACACTGTATCTCTCCTTGTGGCTTCCCTGGTCACTGAAAGTCACTTCTCACTATCCCATCCTGTAGTGTTGATCCTTCCAATTCCAATGAGATATTGCATTGAGATGTTCCTCCAAGTAATGTGCCCAAAATGACCTCTTTAGTGAATTTTATTAACTTATAGTCCAAAATAGTCAAAATCATGGAAATCATCGGAATGCAACGAAACCAAAGCCAACCTATGCAGAATGGCTCATAATGATGAAATATAATGAGTAATGAAACTTGGATCCGATAATACCTCTCAATATCCCTTTTACTCTCTATAACACCCATTTTACTACTCTGGTCATCATAAACCTCTGCATTGCGATGATGTCCCAAAGTGGGGACATTACAACCCTCCCTACTAGAAAATTGATTGTCCTCAAGAAATAACCAAATTCCCTCAAATAAAATAATAGGATCCCATGTCCACCTGTGGGATAAATAGTAGAGCCCATATAATGATGAACACTCATGCACTCTGCCCCTTGGGTCCCATATCAAGTCATGAACTTCTAGGCCCTAGGAAGCATAACCCTGAAATATACAAACTCTGGGAGTTTCTTGCATATGACACATGGCCTCATCTCAGACTGAATCCATCCTCTAAGTCTCTACCAAGATCCATATGGCCTCCATCAACTGCACATGCTGATGCTATAATGAGGTGTTGTAAGACCCCTGTGAGACACCTGCAAGCGATGCGCTCCTCTCAACACTAAAGCTCAATGGAAATTTAGAACAACTTCCCCCTACAAGGCTCCACTCACCTCTATCAGTCAGTGAAATTCTCAATACTGCAATCCCTGGGTCCCATGCTAACCTCTGTCGAAGATCCACATGCTGACACTGCATTATGATGACCTTGCCTGACTACTCCCTATATGTATACTAGATCCTCCACTCTTGGATCCTCAAGCTAAAATCCCTGTGACCATTGAACCTGTTGTTCAGAAACTATATCTATAAAGAAATATCTATAGAAGAGGTAGTTGTCCACCCATATCCATATCCGATCATGATGATCAAGAGTGAAACATTGTCTCGCTCTATCAGATAAATACCTGTAGACCCACTCCAAACCAACCCCTGGTGGAGTGTGTGGCTCTCTGGCGCAAGCTAGGTCACCATGTAGTGAAACACCCCGATAATCAACTGGACTCCCGGATCCCATGGAATACTTGGAATTTTATCACCTCCAATCTCCTCTAACTTCTCCTGTGTTAGACTGATCACTATCGGAAGCCTTTTGTTCTCATCTTCTATCATCTCTCCTATGGTGCTCACCATCACGCACCAAGTCTCAGCTGGATACCTGTGACGATCCACCTCTATCCTGCTAGATGATATAAAAGTACTCCTGTCAGGTGGTCTTGACCCACACACTCTCCATGCTCTCTGTCATTGTCTATCTCTCCTCATGTTGTTGTCCATGATAAAAGTGTTAGGAAATGGTAATAGAGACATCTGTAGCTCACTGTAGGGATGAAAAATGTTTCCTACCTCAGTCAATTCCAAGGAATCGACCAAGAGCACGTCTACCTGTACCCTTGATAACTGCTCACCTGTAGCCATCACAAAACCCAAATCATCAGGTACAACTAGAAGTAACTCCCCTAACTACTGATAAACCAATATCCATCTCCTATCAACCACGCAGCTGCTAAAACGATGAAGGTGATATCTCATGACCATATGTTGTTGCAAGGGAGTGGCCTTTGCATGCTCCCCTAAGTGTGTCTCCTCTCTGTAAGATAGTACACCCCTCCGAATCCCATCATATATCTCTACATGTATTAGTGAGATATCACTAATCACTGTATGCTCCGACATACTCATGTCATATCCCATAGACTCATGTTGCATCATAGATCCTGGGCATACTACTGGATCAACCTCTACATGGAGGTCAACCACTCTTGGAACAAAAATGGAAGTGTCCTCCATCAACTAGTTCCCCTCTGATAGTTCACCAACATTCTCTATCAATGTGACTGACTGATACATCTGAGTGTCCACTAAGACAGATGAAGTATATCTCTGACGAATCTCCTCAAGAGACTCATCTGATCTAGACTCTGGTTCTTGAAGGGATGTATGTGCACCTCTCAAGAATCCTCGCATGCTCTCCAGCTCCTCAGTGAGTTGGAACATCTCCAACTCCAGCTCCCTCAGAGCCTCATGATGCATTCACCAACCCTCAACAAGTAATCTCTGTCAGCCAACAAATGACGGTAGTTGGTCCTCATAACAGATACTCTCTCCCTGAGAGTATGGAAATCATCCATGGCAACCCCCTCATATGAACTACCATGTGCCATTGATGCTCTCCAACAGTGATCTGCCATCACTACATGCATTCCATCAATATGTCTAGTGGCTTCCATGATCATAGCCTCACTAACTCTCAATTGTGCTACTAACTCCTGATCATGGTCATGCTAAGGTGCCATCTTAGACCTCTCACTGCTAGTGCCAGTCCTACTAGTGTCAACTCTAGAATCCCCAAAAACACCCTCTGTATAAGATGATGTGTTGAACTGTCCACTCTCTATTCTGTTGCTAGGTACTCTTGTATGCCACTACACCCCATCACTAGATGCTATCTCCCCCTTAATCACACTGTACCCTGTATGAGAAGTCGTATCCTCCTGTGCACTCAACCTGCTACTATCCTCTACACCTGGATCCCATATAGATGTATCCAGACACATGCTATGGTCATACCGACTCCTAAAGAGTGCATCCTCATCAATGTAGGCCAATCCTAGAAATAAGTTCTCCATCAACCTGTCAGTATCCACAATCTTCTCAACTAAAGGAGTCTCCAAAAGATGTGACTCAATCTCCTCACGTTGATCTGTAAGTGTAGGATCAACTATCTACACGTCATGTGTCTCCTCCTGGATCTATGGATCCATGCATCCCTCACACAAGGCTCCTCCATCACATATGAAATTCCACTGATATCCTCCTATGATGTGGCTATCATGGATGTCTGAAAAGACGACAGATGTGTCACGACTAGCATAGGAAGCTGGTCATCTGTAGGTGCTAACACGTGTGATTCCTCACTAGTGTCACCACTCTATTGGGACATAATGTCATCAATGGTATGTGATATGTCTATTGATACACTGGTGCTATCATCCTCAAGGGTCATCATCCTCCTCAAGTGTGTTAGTGGCATCATCTTCTGTACAAGAGTCACTATCACTAGCCTATGTGCAAGAGTCACTATCATCCTCAGACTATCCCAAATCAGCATCTATCTATCCATCCTCACACATCTCATCATCACTATCATAGTGTTCCTCAATAGTGTGCTTCTAATCCTTACCCCTGCACCTATGATCTAGTTCCCACGACCCCTTGCAACTGTAGCAAGGTTGCATGCTCCTAATGGGTGTGGGGTTTCTCTATTATTCCCACCATCTAGCTGCTTCTTTTTTATTTTTATCTACTATGATGATCCCATATAAAATATCCCATTTTCTCCAATCAAGATTTTTAAAGGCTACATACTGAGGAAAGGTTATGAGAACCCTATTTTCCTCACTAAGGTCGGAATATGTTATCACCATGCATGTCATCTCCAAGGCTATCTTATCCATTTCCTTCCAACTATCCATTTATCCCTATGAAAGACCCCTCAGGTTAGAAGGATTTGATCTCTGATACCACTTTAATGATCCCAAGCCATTATGCCGGGAACATCACGGTTTTGGTGTATTTTAAAACTTTTTCTGAGTGAGGTATTTCGTCAAACACTTGGATGATCTACTTGTTTACATGTGTTACTTGCACAATGGCCTCTTGATTTTGACCTTAGGGTTTACTGATGTGTTTATATGTGTTTTGTAGAAAATAACAAGAAGATACAATCATGCAACATGCCTCAACCATATGCAATATGATAGACAAGCCAAAACATCTCAAATCTGCTTTTATCCATGAAATAGAGAAACCTGCTAGAATGAAGATGTCGATCTAGAATGCTCAACAGATGGCTAAGAAGATAAACAATAGAATCTGCTACAAAATGATCCAAATAAGACTAGAATAAGCCTCCAAAGGTTGAATATACTATGAATACCAATACAAGAAGATCTGGGCCATATGAAGTGTCAACCCCCAAGATGGAAGATGCCACGCCCTGCTGAAACTGTCAACCCCTACAATTTTGGCCATACTATCAAATAACTCCAAATTCTACCCTAAATATGCTGAATGGTAGATCGGGATGAGTAGAATTCCCTCCTGAAATCTCAAGCCAAAATACCAAGGGAAACTCCTCCAAATGTTGAATCCTCCAATGGAGTTGCACCCTCCTAAAACTGTCAAACCCTATAATTTCGGCCCTGATGAAGGAGACCTCCAAATGCTATGCTAAAGATGTTGAATTGCATATCAGGATGAGTAGAATCCCCTCCTAAAATATCAAACCGAAATACCAAGGGACACTCCTCCAAATGTTGAATCCTCCAATGGAGCTACACCCTCCTAAAACTATCAAACCCTATAATTTTGGCCTTACTAAAGGAGGCCTCCAAATGCCCTAAAACTTGCTAGAAAGATAAATCAAGACACTACAAGTCACTAAGTTAAGTCTCAGGGTCATATCTGAAGTATAACCCCTCCAAACTGAATAGATTTGAATCTCCAAAATGTCCTCCTTCTCTCCAATTTGTCCCAAGGCTCTAGGAAATAATATGTACCATGGAACTCTATCAAGAGGCACTAGAAATCATGGCCAAAAATATACAAGTAAATTCCAAGTTCTCAAATCTCCAAGGGATCCCTCAAACTCCTACAACAAACCTTCCTTTAATAAATGGTGTGCCCCCCTTGCTGGAAACCCCCAATGATGCGCCCTTCTTCTCTTCCTGTGCATGTGGCTGGTGTAGAACCCTCCTGCACTGAGTAGATCTGGAACTAGAATGGTGTGGGAGAGTATTGCATCTCTGATACTAATATTTGGACATGCTAGGTGGAATATTTCACCACCGAATCGTCCTCTAGGGTTTGTTAAGTCAAAACCCTCAAAACCCCCAAGAGATGGGATCACTAGCTAAAAGCCACATATCAAAAGATAATCATACATGAATGAATGAGTAGAGGTCCTTGTCTTTCCTTTATACTTTTTGGATCCCCTTGTCCCTCCAAAGTGAATTTCATTTTATTAATGTTTAATTAATTAATTAAATCACTTTAATTAATTAATTAACTTTTTTACCTATGAAAAACACCTTATCTCTCCTTGTGGCTTCCCTGACCACTGAAAGTCACTTCTCACTATCCCATCCTGTAGTGTTTCTCCTCCTGATTCCAATGAGCTATTACATTGAGAGGTTCCTCCAAGTAATGTGCCCAAAATGACCTCTTTAGTGAATTTTATTAACTTATAGCCCAAAATAGTCAAAATCATGGAAATCGTCGGAATGCAACGGAACTAAAGCCAACTTGTGTGGAATGGCTCATAATGAATAAATATAATGAGTAATGCAATATGGACCCAATAATACCTCTCAATAACCCTTGTACTCTCTATAACACCCATCTGGCTACTATGGTCATCATAAACCTTTGCACTGTGATGATGTCCCAAAGTGGAGACATTACAAAAGTAAAGTAATGGAAGTCTCCCAACGACTTCATCCAATACAAGAAAAGGCATGCTAACTGTTCTCTGAAATTGAAAGTGAGGGAGATGAACTTGAATAGGTTGTCATCACTGCAGAATAATGCCTAGAAGGATTGCTCAATGACACAGTGATCCAAGAATTTACTAAGAAAGAGACTATCATACTGCAGCAGGTCGAAGCAACTTGAGCCAAGATCGAGGCATTCAAGGAAGAATTGATCAAACCTTAGTGACTCGAGACGAGTCACGGGTGAGTGTTGGGGGCTTATTGGCCCTTGACCAAGTTTTTAATAATACTTGGTCATATCTGACCATTTTTGGGACTGTGACAGCTTGCCAAAGATGGATCGCAACATGAAGCAGAAATTAGGGAAGAAAGAACTATTTTTGGGCCCCTTTTAGGGTTTTGGGTTGATTTAAAGGGAAAGGGATGTCGGCCCATGGGTTTACCCACACTTAGGCCCATTTTGTAATCTATAAATAGATACTTAGGCAATGTAAGTAGAGGATAATAGTACATCTATGTGATGTATAGCTAAAGGCTTAGTGCTAGTAGCTGCATCTACGTGATTGGATGTATATTGCAAGTGCTATGTGCATGATTGTAAGGAGACAGGTGAAAGAAAAAGGGAAGGAACTAGCATAAACATTTCATAGGTTGGAGAAGGTTGTACAAGGATCATACACTACCTCAGTGGCTCGGGACGAGACACATGTCAATGTTTGGGGCCTGTTGGTGTAGGTCTATTTTTGGAGAAAGATTTATTTTGGGAGGAGGCCTAATTTTGGAAGAGAAGTTCTATTTTTGGAGCCCGCATCTTAGGAGGCAGGAAAGAAGCATGCAGAAAATAAGGAAAATCAAGATGCAGGAGGAAAAGCAACATGGCACACATGCAGACAGGACTAACCATGTTAGGGTTATGGTTTTTGAAAATATTGTAATGGCTACAAGATAGTAGAATAGTATAAATAAAGACCTAGGAGGTCTAGGCTAGGGGTTCGGGTTCGGAAGTTATTGATTGTTGTGAGTTTTTTTATGGTTATTGTGGTAGAGTGGAATAAAATAGTGTTTGAGGGTTAGGTCACAGGCTGAGGATCTTGGTGTGATCTAGTAAGCCTCACAGAGGGTACTTACCCACCTTTTTTATTGTAATCTTGAAGATGTAATGTGCACAACACAAATTTTATAGCAGAGTTAATAATAGAGCATAAGAGATAGATATTTGTGGATGTATCCCTAGGAGGGGGTGAACCATGGTAAAATAATGTGTTCTATGTGTTGTGAATGATTTTTTTTACTATTTTGTTAATCATCAGTTAAATAATGAATGGTTAAAACTAACTAGAACAACATGCATGCATAGTTAATGATGAATGAATCCTAGAAGTAGATGAATGATTAATGATAATGATGTATAAGGAAAAGGATCAAAACATAGTCCCCACTCCTTCCTAGATTGAAAAAACATGAGTATTTTCATCCCCCGTAAAGCTATATCAGGTGAGATTGTGTTATGCACTTTGTATGCAGCGTTGCCTTTTGGTTTAACAAGAGGGCTGATAGTTTTGAGGGTTTTGTTGGAAACCTATTTGATATCCAAACCTGGGTCAACCAATGTAAGCAACATCAAGCAACTGATTGAAAAAGATATTTTAAAAAATGATAAGTATTATTTGTTTTCCTATGTTAATTTATGATTTTGACTATTGTGCATTTTATTTTGTGTATGAGAATGAGTTATATGTTGTTGTGATGAAATTGTTAGTTGTAGTTATGTTTTTAACTAGAATGGGTAGTTGCATGATCTTGATTGCCATGTTTTTCATAAATCATTGTTTAAATGTGTTTGTTAATCAATTTTTAGTGGTAACAATAGAGGATTCTGGTGCAATGCTCGAATCATCATGCGCATAGGAAATTTTTGTTGCATACACCATACAAATATTGTTTCATGTGCGTTGTGAATAGTGGTCATGTGTAGTACAAGGGATATTGCATGCATGGTTTTCTCAGTGAGGAGGTGAAAATCATGTTGAGTAGAATGATGTAGATACATTTAAATAATTGTTATCTACAATATTTAAATTTGTATATAATTCGTAGCTGATAAGATATAGAAAGTTAATTAGTAGAAATGATGCAACCCCCCTTCCCTCCTGGAGTTTTGCGACCTCCCAGTTTAGGAAATTTCCTTCTTCTGTGTTGGATCAACCCTTCAAGATCCCTTTTGAACCCAAAACAATTATACACAGGCCCCTTTTCCTCCTTTAGGTGCAATTCCTATGATACCCACACCCTCTATCTGCGCACTCTTCATTTTGTGTGCGCTAGCTCCTTTTCACTAGCCCCCTTCCTACATATTCCCCTGGGCTATGAACTTGTGGAAATATGTGATTGCGGGCATGGGAAAGAGTGGTTTTAGACCAACCTACTTTTCACCCTGCAATTCACTACAAAGTGCCATGTATGCCCTTGGCAATACTGTGGTTCTAATTTTGGCCCGCTCTCATATTTTTAATGCCTAAGCATGTCTTGGACCTAAAATTGACCACGATCATTGATCTATAATGCCTCAACATTACCCCTCTATCAATGGATACCATCTTCCTTCCTTTCCTATCTTATTTCCTCCTTCCATGCTCGATCTGAGATCTCCACAATCTATCGACACGTAGCTCCCTTTCAAATCAACGACTATGGTTGATTCTGGCTTTTTGGCCTTTGGGAGTTTCAACTCTCAATTCTCACTTCCTCCTCAGTAGCTATATTTTGGAGGGGATTATTTGCTAACACCTGTCACTACATATGTGCAGCTATGATTTCCTCCGCGTGTCCGGCCTTCAGGATTTTCAATTCTCAAACTTTTCTTTTCCTTGTGTGACAATATTCTAGAGTGGAAGATCTGTTGACATGCATTCTCCCCAATCAATGTCTCTGCCTTCTCTTCGGGACTTTGTCTTCCTCAACCAGATCGACATTCTTTCAACTCCCTCCTCAATACACAATCTATATCTTCTCTGGTACTTCATCATTTTCACCCTTTTCTTTCCTCCGGAGTGCTCCATACCTAGAGTTCTAGATCTAGCACCACACGTCCACCTTCAAATCAACGATTACCATCCTCTTTGGGGCTTCAGCCTTTGTTGATTTCAAATCTCAACAACCAAAAATATCCAGAGTGAATCCCTCTGGGATGTTGGATCCTCTGACACCTGTTCTCCCTGATCCAACAAATGTCCAATGGATTGAATCTCTGTCCTCCTCATGTCTCCTCATAGATCAATGATCCACATTCCTTCCTTTGGGATCTATGCCCTTAAGAGCTTCAGCTTTGGCACTTCAATATATTCAGAAACAAAACTTCTTAGGAACCCTAGAGTACGATCCTATGAAGTTCACAATCTGGTGACACTTGTCCAACCCAGATCAATGGCTCCTAACTATTTTGGTTGTTTTGGCTTCGATGATTTCAAAATTTCATCCTTCACGTTCTCCCATATTTTTTTCACCCAGAGTTGACAATCCTTCTCCACGTGCCCTTCTGGATTGGACAGTCTATATTCCTTCTTCGGCTCCTTGACCTATATGTCTCTTCGACATTTTGGGTCTTCACCTTTTCATCACTTCAATGCTTTGCCTATTCACCTCTTCAGCCTTCAACTCATCAATCTTTGGGAGTCTCAAAATCCTATACACCCATTTCTCCCATAGTGAGTTTACCCAAAATGCATGACCTCTTGACACATACCCCTCCTGGTGATCAACGATCAATATTTGCTTCGGTTGTTTCTCCTCCTCCTTTTCCACAAATTTCCGAAGTTGTGGATCTTACGCCACTTGTCCTCCTTGATGATGGACAGTCCCAAATTACTTCGGGACTTTGACAAGTCCACTCTCATGTGCACACAAGGTTTAAGTCTCATGCACTTACCTCTAGTTCCAAGGGGTTTTGGTCCTTCACGATTAGATCCAATGGATGGGATCTATTCCTCTCCTATGCGCTTCCTTTGTTTGTGGGACACATGTCTAATGGGCCAAGCCCTTCCCTTCAACTGATTTTATGGTTGTTATCTCTCTTCCTCCTAAGATTTTGACTTCTTCAACTTGGAAGATTTTGTTAGTGTTCAAAGGCTTCGACCTTTTACCTTTCTCCTACAGACCTGACTATATGGATCTCGCTTGTGCTTCTAAAAGCATTATCTCTTCTAAAATTTAGGAATTAGAATAAGTCTATCTCCTACGCATTCCTTGCATTATATTTTCTAAGATTTTAGATTTACTCAGTCTCCTAAGGGTTTCAGCCCTTTTGTTTCCTTTCAAAGGAAAATTCCATGCCCTCATGGAAACCTTTTGCTCAAAGAAAACCTTGTTGAGCATTTTCTACAGAGTGTTCAACAGATCTGTGAGTGTCTTCCTTTGATACTCTTATCCCTAAACTCGACAAAGAGTTCTCTCTGTGCACACTTTTACTCACTCGATTCCCTCCTAGAAGAGCTCTACAGAGTTATCAGTGACTCTATCTCTCTCTGAACTCAACACAGAGTTCTTCCTATGCACTCCTTTAACTTTTGTTGATGAAGGTTCAACAATATCTCTCCTGAGATTCTCTGAGGTTAACTTACCTCTATCAATGCACTCCTTATAGACAATGTGCACTCCTTGCACACAAAACTCATAGATGAGAACCAATTGAAGACTATTCAACCCTTCACCAGTTCATACATTCAAAACATGAACGACGTATATAAAAACATAACAATAAACACAAATACATAAACACACCATGTGCAAGAAAAACTACTTTTCTATTATCTTTGTGTGTCTATACAGATGTTTAGAAAAATTGGACTGCGATAGAGTCCCAGTTCTCTCAATCTCTCTCCAAGAACTATTCTACCTCCTATCCTAACTCTATCCTGAGTTCTTCTTCTAAGACCTCTATGAATCCTCCTAAGTCTCATAATGAAATATGATACAAGATCTCTTTACAAAAGAGGGCTCTACGAGCTTATCCTCTCCACCTAATGTCATCTATTACATTGAAGTTTCATAAATGGCCATATATTCTGAATTGAACCTAGAGCCATCAGCCTGTTAGCTATTTAAAGGAGACCTTATATTCTATCTACTCAGAGATATGGCTTGGTTGTCACTCAATATTAGAGCATGAATATGTATAGGATTAGATTTAAAATTTACAAATGGGAGGGTCAGTGCCTCTCCCTCTCTGAAATGGACGCTGATGTTTTGGAATGCTGGTGTGTTGCTGAGGTGGAGCGATGCTCTTGCATCATACTCCACTGCTGGGAAAATCATGAGAACCTTCTCATGAGCTCCTCTTCTCCAGTGTTGAAATCCTCCTGGATCCCAAACTCTCCCTCGGAGTTGTCCTCTTGATCCTCTCCCTCTATGGTTCTTTTATTGTTGTTTCTTATTCTCCTTCTTCCTTGTTTTTGTTGCAGGTTCTCCCCTGTTCATCTTCCCTTTGTTGACTTCTTCTTATGACCTCAAAATTATCTTTCTTATCTCCTTTATCACCCTGTCCAACTACTCCAGTGGCTAGCTCTTCTTATGTAGTCTTATCTGCTTAACTTCCTCCTCAAAGGGGAGATCATCCTGACCCCCTATGGTGTCTTTGTCTCCTCTTGTGGCACTAAGTTGCCACTCTGCTAGAGACTCTAGTCCTACAGTCTGATCACTGAGTTGTTGCTTGACTTCCTCCTATGAAATATTATCTTATGTCATCTCCTCTTGTGATGGCATATCTCCAACTCCATCGAATCGTTCCTCTAGCTGGTATGCTCCTCCACATGCTTCCAACTTAGACTATTGGATGTGCAAGATTTAAACCATTACCCTTCTCTCTAGGGATTCCAATTCCTCATACAGTTCAGCAAAATCTATGTTGTCTGCTTCTCCTTTTGTTGTAGGCTCCAGTGCTACAGTCATCTCCTGTTCATCTTCCTTGCTAAAACTCTTGAGCAATTATGTTGAATGCTCTTCTCCTTCTACTAGGTTAGACATCAATGTCTACTCCATTTCTTCCTCTTTGATAGTTTTTTATCATTGTCTTTATGTTGCTTCACCTGCAACATTCATGCTAGCCCCTGCTTGGTTTCTTGGAAGGAATGTCTTGATTCCCCCAATGATCAGAATGCACCTCTGATCTTCCTCTTTGATGGTGGAAATATTTAACTTCTCATCATATTCATTCATATGGTATAAAAACCCACATGAATATTCACCTGTCAACACTCCTTTCTAACCTGAACCCACTTTTGAGCTCCTAAGACTTTCAGACAGTCTCATTTCTTCCCCCCTATCCACCTAAAAATTTGGGACTTTTGTTCTTCCCACCTGGCAGTCTATGAGATCAACTGATCCCATCTCATTGCCCACCCAAAAATTTGAACTTTCAACACTGTCTCTCTCGAAGTATATGAGACATTAGACTGATCTCTTTCCATTTCCCACCTGGCAACCTGAAACTCCATTTCTACCCACCTGGTAGTGTACAAAATCCTCTGCTAATCTCATATCATTTCCCACCTGGAAATATAAATTTCCACTGCTATCCTCCTGAAAGTCTATGAGATCCTCCAATGATCTCATTTCATTTCCCACCTAGAAATATGAAAATCCATCTCTGCTCTCCTGGTAGTTTATGAGATCTTTATCTGATCTCAACTCCTCCTCATCACTAAGGTGTCTCCCAATTTCTGGTTCACATATGTGAATTAGTTCCTCCTCTGTGTCACTAAGGTTTTCTAATTCTTTTAGCCACCTTCTCAACTCTTGTTGCTTCTTTCTAGCCAACAACTTTTGAACATGCCATTTTTCCTTCCTATTCAAAGGACATTCATACCTCTAGCGTACCTTTTCCTCCTACTGCATCCTCAATGCTAGTTGCTCCATCCTTTCTCTTATCTCATTGAGCTCCAGATCCATATCTAGATTTCATTTCTCCTTATAGTCTTCTCTTCAACCACACTCATGGCCTTCAGTAGCCATTTCCACCTTCTAACTGCTCTCCTGGAAAGCCTATGGATCACTCTACATACAAGAGCATCCCCATATTCTCTCACATATCACCTAGATATTTAAATTTTTGTTGTTGTGCACATGCAACAAACTTCTCACAGAGCATCAATACTTTCCTTTCCTTTCACCTATTTTATATAGGAAACTTTGAACCTCTGATATCATCTAATGCTACCAGATCATCTCTTTTCACCTCCTTCTTGTCTATTGTCTGCAAGAAAAAAATAGGTCTTCTCCTCTTTCTCTTTCGCCTGAAATCTACAGATGAAAATTCAAGATCTGATACCACCTGGTATCAGAGTATCTCCTATCACTGTCTCACCCTTTTCCAACTATCTGCAAGAAAAATCAATATCTCATACCACCTGATGCAGTCCCCCTTCCCTCCTAGGGTTTTGCGACCTCCTGGTCTAGGATATTTATTTCTTCTGAGTCAGATCAACCCTTCAGTATCTAGTTTGAACTTGAAACAATTATACATAGACCCCTTTTCATCCTTTAGGTGCAGGTCATGTGATACCCACACCCTCTGTCTGTGTGCTCTAGGTGCTCTTCATTTTGTGGGCGCTAGCTCCTTTTCACTATACCCCTTCCTACATATTCCCTTGGGCTATTACCTTGCAGAAATATGTGATTGTGAGCACGAGAAAGAGTGGTTTTAGACCAACCCACTTTTTTCCCTGCAATTCACTACAAATTGCTACATATTCACTTGGCAATATTGTGGTTCTACTTGCAGCCCACTCTCATATTTGTAATGCCCGAGGATGTCCTGGCCTGACAATTGACCATGAACATTGATCTACAATTCCTCAGCATTCCCTCTTGATCAACGGATTTTATCTACCTTCATTTCTTGTATTCTTTCCTCCTTCCATGCTCGATCCTAGATCTCCACGATCTGTCGACACGTAGCTCCCTTCCAAATCAATGACTATGGATGATTCTGAATTTTTGGTCTTCGAGAGTTTCAACTCTAAAGTATCTCTTCATCCTCAGTAGATATCTTCTAGAGTGGAAGATATAATAACACCTATCACTACAGATGTGTGGCTACTATTTCCTTTGCACGTCCGGCCTTTGGGATTTTCACTTCTCAAAATTTTCTTTTCCCTATATGACAATCTTCCAGAGTGGAAGATCTGCTAACACGTATTCTCCCCAATCAATGGCTCTACCTCTGCTTTGGGACTTTGTCTTACTCGACCAGATCAATGGTCCTTCATCTCTCTCCTTGATCAATGATCGATATCTCCTTCGAGACTTCAGTGATTTCACCCTCTGCTTTCCTCTAGAGTGCTCTGTACCTAGATTTCTAGATATAGTGCCACGCATCCACTTTCAAATCAATGATTGTTGTCCACTTCAGGGATTCGGCCTTCAAATATTTCAAATCTCAACAACCACAAATCTCCGGAGAGAATCCTTTCAAGATGTCAGATCCTCTGACACATGTCCTCCATGATCCAATGATTGTCCAATGTAGTCAATATTTCTCCTCCATGTGTCTCCTCACATATTAATGATCCATGTTCCTTCCTTTGGGATCTACGACCTTGAATGCCTCGGCTTCAACACGTCAGGATATTCTAAAACACAACTTCTCAGAAACCCCAGAGTACGATCCTCCAAATTTCACGATATAATGACACTTGTCTAACCCAGTTCAATGGTTCCCAACTACTTCGGTTGTTTGGGCTTCAAAGATTTCAAACTTTCTTCCTTCACATTCTCCCAGAGTGTTTTCCATGGAGTTCATGATCCTTCACCACGTTCCCTTGTGGATCTGATAGTCTAGATTCTTTCTTTGGCTCCTTGACCTCTTCGGATCTTCGACGCTTCGGGTCTTCATCTCTTCGGCGCTTTGTTTCTTCGACACTTCAGTGATTCATCCTTCGACTCTTTGAGATTCAGGAGTCTTAAAATACTATACACCCATTTCTCCCGAAGTGCGTTTCCCCAAAATGAACGACTTCTTGACACATACCCCTCCTAGCGATCAACAACCAATATTTACATCGGTTGTTTCTCCTCCTTCGTGTCCACAAATTTTCAAAGTTGTGGATCTTACGCAACGTGTCCTCATTGATGATGGATGGTCCAAAATTACTTTGGGAATTTGGGACTTTGATAATTCCACTCTCTGACACACACAAGGGTTAAGGTTCATGCACTTAACTCTAGATCCAATGGTTGTTGGTCCTTCACACTTAGATCCAATGGATGGGATTTGTTCCTCTCCTCTGCGCTTCCTTTGTTTGTTAGACACTCATCTAATGGTCTAGGATCTTCCCTTCAACCAATTTGACGGTTTTTGTCACTCTTCCTTCTGAGATTTTGACTTCTTCGACTTGGAACATTTTGTCAGTGTTCAAAGGCTTGAGCCTTTGACCTTTCTCCTGTGGAATTGACTATCTGGATCTCGCTTGTGATTCTAAAAGTGTTATCTCTTATGAGTTATAGAACTTAGAATAATTCTGTATCCTACACATTCCTTGCATTATATCTTCTCAAATTTTAGATTTACTCATTCTCCTAAGGGTCTCGACCCTTATGTTTCCTTTCAAAGGAAAACTTTATGCCCTCCTGGCAACCTTCTTCTCAAAGAACACCTTGCTGAGCATTTTCTATAGAGCGTTGAACAACTTTGTGAGTATCTTCCTCTAATACTCTTCTCCCTAAACTCGACAAATATTTCTCTCTGTGCACACTTGCACTTGCTCGATGCCCATTTGGCAGAGCTCTATAGAGTTCTCAATGACTCTATCTATCTCGTAACTCAACACAGAGTTCTTCCTATGAACTCCTTTCACTTCTACTAATGAAGGTTCAATGGTATCTCTCCTGATCTTCTCTGAGGTTAACTTACCTCCATCAACACACTCCTTGTGGACAATGTGCACTCCTTGCACTCGAAACTCACAAGTGAGAACCATTTGAAGCTTATTCAACCCTTCACAAGTTCATACATTCAAAACGTGAACGATGTATATAAAAACATAACAATAAACAAAAATACATAAACACACCATGTGCAGGAAAAACTGTTTTTCTATTATCTTTGTGTGTCTATATAGATGTTTACAGAAACTGGACTGCGACAGAGTCCTAGTTATTTTAATATCTCTCTAAGAACTATTCTACCTCCTATCCTAAATCTATCCCAATTTTTTCTTCTAAGACCTCTCTTAATCCTCCTAAGTCTCATAATGAAATCCAATACAAGATCTCCTTACAAAAGAGGGCTCTACGATCTTATCCTTTCCACCTAACCTCATCTATTACATTGAAGTTTCATAAATGGCCATCTAGTCTGAATTGAACCTAGAGCCATCAACCTGTCAGCCATTTAAAGGTGACCTTATCTTATGTTTGCTCAGAGATATGGCTTGGTTTTCACTCCATCTTACAACATGAATCAATATAGGATTAGATTTCGAATTTACAAATGGGAGATTCGGTGCCTCTCCCTCTCTGAAATGTGCACTAATGTGCTAGAATGATGGTGCATTGGTAAGGTGGAGAGATGCTCCTCCATCAAGAAATATTTTGAATTTATGTGTGTATTCTAGAAGTAATGTTCTGAGTTTAATCTAGGGGATATTACACATAGTATTGATGGAGTGTGTATGAATTTATGTTTGTAGATGTTGGACCAAGGGGTTGGGAGGATGAATTTTCCCATGTTGAGGCTTGGGGGATTCTGTAGCATGGGGAGTGAGCTAGGAGGTGTTGATGGTGAGAGGATCACAGGGAAGGTCTGAATCATGCCTTGGTGAGGGATGTTGTTGCAGATTTGCATCTAGATATTGATGAGTTGCAACAGAGGTTTGACTGGGTACTACGAGGTGTACCTGAGGCATGTTGTCCTCACATATAGGATGTTGAGGTCTTGGAACACTGTGTGATAGGAGATCTAAGTGGTGATACTTGGTGCACCATGTTGTTGTGGTTGGTGTGGTAGTGATGAGACACTTTCTTCTAGGAAGAGGGGTTCCTCTAGCTAGAAGGGGGGCACTAGTAGACCCTTCGACGAGGGATTTATTAGAGCTAGGGTCACCATAGGTACCTGATTATTATGTATGGATATGGTCCACATTTTTTTACTATGTATGTAGAGGGGTAGTGAACCCTCCATTTTTACACTTTGAGTAACATTTTTTAGACTTGGGCCTTTCGATGATGCTAGTATTGTACCTTATTTGTTTTGAAACATTATGTCATCTTTTATATATACATGAGATATATTTTGGATGATGTTTCTAGGTTTATTTGCATATGTGTTATGTTATTCTCTATTTTTGGATTTGTTGGCACAGGGGCAGACCCAGGGTTCATCTCTAAGAGTGCACCAACAAGCTCTAACTACTGGCCCTTTCAGTTACACCCGTGAAGCAGATGTAGTCTCACCCGAATCAGTTATGGGGGGGGTTGCAGGACAAATATGTCTACAACCAAGGGAACTATCAAGTGGATCAAAAACTAGAACAATATAGCTTGCATATATCACTTATCAACTTACATCTACCGTAGTAATGCAATAACAGTATAACAAGGAAAAAGAACACAACATCAATCATACACAAGACAAGATATATGTGGTTCACCCTCTCCCTAGGGATACATCCATAGAACTGTGATATATAATGTATTAAGATGAAGAATACATTTCTTGACTGTTCTCTTAGCTAGCAGATCTTCTTTCTTCTTCTCTCTATCTATCCCCTCCCTGCGCACCAAACTACAGGGTTGATATTCACACCCAGCTGAAGACCTTACAATACATAAGGCTCTCCTACTCAACACCTCTCTCTCACACAATGTTACTCTCTCGATCACACAATAATAATCACAATACCAATAATATTAATAACAATGACAACTAGATCGAACCTCCTTCCCTCATGTCGGTTCTTATTTATACATTACAATCACTCACTGGCATCCTTAGGTCGAAACCTAGGTGTCAAAATCCTAGATACCAAAACCCTAAGTGTCTAAAACCCTAGGTTAACTTGACCCGCGTTTCCAGGGCTTCATTGGCCTATCTTTCCTTCCTTCTCACACAGTGCTCCAAAGAATCCAATGATGTCTTTTTCCTCTTGCTGAGTTGTCCACGATCCTTCTTCCTTGTTGATATGTCATCCTTGATCTCCTCATCCAATTGCTTGCTTCCTTTTACTTCGCTCCATCCTTTCTGATCTTTGCTTACTTTGACCCAGTAATAGTCACTGTGTCTTCTGCACAGTTTGCATTCTGCCTTTTCTTCCTTGATATTTTCTTACTTCCATAACCAAGGGCCAACAGGCCCCCAACACTCACATGTGACTCATCCCTAAGCACTTCACATATAATTCTTCTATTTTACTTTGACTTTAGACTGTGCAGTGCAACCTTTGCTTTCTTCTCTATGCCTCCTCTCCTTCCCTGTACAAACTGTCTTTGTTGTGTCTGGTACCTAGTTTCAACTACACCTGGTACCGAGACCATTTTCCTTATGCTTTTACTTAGAGCTGCAGGGCAACGTGTTTTCATAATAGAATTTCAACATGCTCCCATTCACTAATCATTCCTTCCATCCCCCCTTCAAAGTCTTAAACTACATGAATCCTCCTTTTGTAACATAGGCGACCTCATATGGCTTGAGCCAATGTGTTCTGAACTTCCCAGGTTGTTTTATCAACTTACTTTCATATACCA
>JASDQU011028133.1:4723-31656 GCA_032191745.1 Picea mariana
CTTCAGGGTGGCAGGACGGGGCAAGAACAGGTGGTTGTAGCCACCTTCCAGTTGTAGCCAGAGAACATTGGGGGTTGTAGCCAGAGAATTGGGGAGTTGGAGCTTCCCTCAGGTTGTAGCCTGAGAAACTAGGGGGTTGGAGCCTCCTTCCAGTTGCAGCTGGAAAACAAAAGAAGTTGGTGCTTCCAATGAATGTAATTCTTCAAGACATTTAAGAAAAATCATTCTGTGGTTTTCTCTCGATTTGGGTTTCCACATAAAACACCAGTGTACTGTTTATGTGTGTGATTGTTTATTTCTTACTACTCATTATTGGATAATAATTCTACATTGATATAACATTTGAAGAAAAAGAATTATACTTACGCTATTACTGATTCACCCCCCCTCTCAGTAATCCATCACCATTTGATCCTTGGAAAAATTTGTCAAATCGCTCTTTGATAGATGGTACCTTGATGACTTCTCTCAAAGGGATGGTTACACACATCTTGGATAATGCCCCTTCAAGGTGAAAGTTTAGGTTAACTGTTTTAGTCTTGGATGTTTTAGGAAAGATTACATCCACAGTTGGGTTTTTTGTTTGGTCAATGGTAGGTTGGTTCAACTTCTTTCTTCTATACACCTGGAACTCTTGTTTCTTTAGCTTTTCTTTTGATTCCTGGTCTAGTTTGTTTATTACTATCATTCTGGTTGACCTGGCTACTTCTTTTATGTCCTCTTGATGCTCTTCAGCGGTGATATTTATTTGAGGGCCTTCTATGAAGTGGTCTATATTGTTTACTTGTTGATGGCCACCATTACTGTAAGGACACTCATGTTCCCAATGTGCTTCACTGCATTGAAAACACCAAGGGTTTTCATCCACAATGACGGTGCTTGGAACCTCTATGCCTTTGAAAACATCTTCGTTCCACTCAATGATATTACTTACTCTCTGTACTAGATAGCCATATTCATCCGAATCTTCAGAGGTATTAGAGGCATCATCGGGATAATCACCCCAATCTGTGTCTTCTCCTGTCAAGGGAAAAGTGGGGCAATCTTGAAACAAGTATGGATCCATCGATTTGTAATCACTAGGTCCAAGATCATCTATTAATGATAAAGAGGATGTTTTCTCATCTTACTGAAACTAACCGGTTTGTAATAGTATGGGAGTCCCCTCAAAATATAAATGGTCATCCAGGTCTTGCTTTGTCAAAAAATGAACGATTTCATGAATTCGTTTAACCCTTTGCAAGATATAGGACATACTAGTGTCTAAGTTGGTTCCATTATGCACTCGGGGGTCTTCGGACCTGGTTTCTGGATCTCTATTGGTGTGGTCAAAATACTCAAATCTGGGTTCACTCATATCTTGATTTTCTAATATTGGCATGTTCAAGACAGACAAGGAATCTTCAAAGTTAGGTTTTTTATGAGTGTCCATGCCCAAATCCTTGGATGGTTCATGTTGTCTTGAGACGTTTAAGACATTGTTGATGTTTGAGAAAGTTGTGTTCCATTTCCTTTTGGGAGGCATGAGTTTTACCTCAAGAATCTCTGGGAACTTGGGTTCAGCTTTAGTGATATTCTCGTCACTAGATTCCCAAGGGTCATTATTGTATGAGAGATTGACTTGATGGATGTAGTCTTTGAATTCAAGGTTCTTCTCAATCTGGCAAGAAAAATCTTGTGCTTCTTCTAGAGTCAAGGGTGACCGATCTTTGAGAGTAAACTACAAAACTCCTTCCAACGAGTTCAAGTAGTGTTGGAGGACAACTTATTTTGAGAAACTAGGCCCGATCTTCTTGAGGAGAAGTTTGAACCTATCATTGAAATCCCTAATGCGCACGCTAGAGGCTTTGCAAATATCAATGTATTGAGAGTAAAGGAAACCCATGCTTTCTTTTTCACACCAATCTTTCTTGAAGGCTTGTTCAAGATCTTCAGGGGTTTTGATGCTTCCTTTCAGGAGTTTGTTAATCCATCTTCTAGCACTTCCGGTGAGTAAGCTCACAAAGAGCCTTAAAAATACATCGGGGTGTTCTTGTTTGGATTGGTGAAACTGGAATGCATCACAGAAGTTGATCCAATGAGAGTTAACTTAGGATCCATCTTCCCCTGAAAAATTAGGTATCCAAGAMTCGACCTTCTTGGGTAGATCATGTAACCCCCCTTGGGTGTTAGGTAAGCTTAAAGGGCCAAAGAGTTCTTTATGAGACCATTTGGGAGAACTTACACGGGTGACAGGATTTGTGGAGGTCATAGTAGTAGATGAAAGTATATACTGACGCCCACTACGAGTCGTCATTAGCTATTTGTGGAGTCGCCAGATGATTTTCTTGAAATCATCAAAGAAAAGGGAAAACACCCTAGTGGAGTTGCCAAGTAAGCTTGTAAGATAAGGCTTCTAAGGCAAGGCTTACCGAAAAGTGTCATCTTGAGGAGAATTGACTTAGTGTTCCCCGACAATGGTGCCAAAATGTTATTGCACAGTTTGTAGCTAGGAGTAAAGGCTATAAGGTAGAAGGCCAAACTGGCATAACAAGAACCTATCCCACCCAATGTCACCTCGATGGGTAGGTTCTTTCTCCTTAGGGAGGCTAAGCCCAGGAGAGACATCCCCGATGACCTGGAGTTTTGAAAGGGCAAAGGATAATAGGACAAGGACAAGTTACCCTTTTCACATATCACCACCAATCATATAGTCCCGGCTAAATAGCCAATAATAAAGTATAACAAAAGAAAAGAAAAGCACCTTCTTGAGACAATACAACAAGGAAACTGATATGTGCAATCTTTGATTACTACTTCATATATATTAAATACCATCTGATATTCAATTAAGCAATTTAAAGGTAAATGTTGACGAAGTCAATGTTTACAAAAATAGCAATGGCAGTAATGTCACTTCATCAATAAATACTTGAATGATACATCATTCAATGTAACAAATAACTTCTTAACTCAATTAATTCCTTCAACTACCATTCAATTACTCAAAAGATAAAACGTTTTTGCAATAAATATGAAATATTCAATGATGACGTCAAAAACTTAGGGTTAGTAGGTTAGTCTAGGCTAGGGTTAGTGTAGTTAGGGTTTCAATTCAAAAAGGTTTGAGAGTGTTTGGATCCAATTATACTTCAACGTTTGAGGCTTGAGATCAGTGCCTTAGGGTTACATGGAGTCAATTATGAAGGACACAAGAGTTGAAGGGGATGAGACTTAAAGGACTAGAGGGATAAGTTTTGAACTGCTTCTAAAGCAGGGCTTCAAAATCGTAACCCTAGGGGAGAGAGGTTCACTCTAGTGTTGCTAAAGAAAGGCCTCATGCTCTCTCCTCCTTCCCAACAAACAACTAGCTCAAATGAAACACAAAGTCAAGACAAGAGGGTTTAAATAAGGAGAGTGTTGTTAAGGCAAGGCTCTTTCATCAAACCCTAAAAGAAAACGACCCTAGGTGTAGATAACCTAGGCATGGGACATCCTCTTCCTCTTGAAATAAAAAAGGTACGACTAGCTAAAGGGAAGAAGAAAAAGGAGTGTAGCTATGGCTAGGCTCTCTTCTTCTTCTTCTTCAATGGCTAAATTTTTTTCTATCGGGGGACATGAGACAAGGACCTACTTGTGTGCATGTCACCTAGGGTTTTTATTTAGCAAATTATAAATACATGTAAGAAATATGACTACAACCATTCAATCAAGAAATTTTGCAGAAAAATACTTACAATTCATCAAGAAATAATCATGCAAACCCTAGTTGTAACACCTTCCTTCAAGAAAAACACCATAGAATGCTAAAAATATCTTCCTTCAACAAGTGCACCTTCCTCAAATCAGCCAATAACCCAAATAGGGTGAAAATTTCAGACCTCACCAAGTGGTGAGTGAAAGATGATGATAAAATGAGAGTCAAAACCCTCAATATATAGTGTATCAATGACCTAATTTTACCTTTTAGGTCATAAAAAGGCCGACAAGGCCATGATGTCAAAATCATATTGTTTTTACATTAAATTTTCAAATTAAAACCCTAATTGAGCTGCAAAGAGAGTAAAATCCCCTTCATGGGAGGTGCTATCCCTTTCTAGGGGGAAAATGAGACATCCAGGAGAAAAACATTAGCCACCCAGGTGCCTCTCCAACATGCCATGCGTGCCGCTGCTGCCCAGTCTGCCTCCAAAGGTGTCCATGAAGCTGGATGATGTCATGGTGAATATGGGGACATCCTAAGACTTCCAAGGCTACTGTTCCACTGAAAAGGGGTCATTCCCCTTAGGTCTAGTCGTGTTGGAGTGTCTCTGGTGGAGCGTCCTCTTCCTCTCAGGTGAAAAACCCCTGATCAAGCTCTGTCCTCTCTCTTCCCCCCTGATGGGGTCTCAACATCCATCTGGAGGGCTATTCAGCCCCATGGAGCTCCAAACTGGTCATCTCCCCATGTGTACCTTTCCAAATGGTACCTGTCCATTGGGCATGGTCCTACACATCAAAAGTTATGCCCTCCATGGGATCATCAGTCACAGGGATCATAGCAATGCCAATCACTTCTCATCATCAATATTATTAAACATATGCATAAAAACCCCTAATACATCAGTCAATAGTTCAAAGACATTACAAAAACTTGCAATACAAGATTGGAGAAAAAGACAAGACATCCTATTGGGCTAGTGTCCACAAGAAAAGGAAAGTTTCCAGGAACATCACATCCAAGCCATGTAAGTGAGGTGATGTGGCTAGGGGATGTCCAAACATGAGGTGCAGTGAGGGCCAAGGGTGAATAAGTGTTACATGTGGGTGCCTTTGTAGAAGGCGAGTTGTACCTTTCATGGATGCATTTTTTCCAAGCCCATTCTTGCCTTTATTCTTTTTCTTGATTTATTCTTTTATTTGTTTTTCTTCTTATTTTTCTTTTCATTCAAGAACTAACCAGGGGACACTACCTTGGCATGGTGACCAGAGCTGACAACGTTACTCACAAGTAATTTCACGGAGATGAGAAGGTTGGCTCATGATGAGACCCACTTCCCCTTGGCCATGCAACCAAAGGTCACTGCCCTGGTGTGGTAACTAGATGGTGGCAATGTCATTTTGTTAGGTACCCATGGACCTAATAGGCTGGCTTGTGATGAGACCCCCTATCCTTTGACTAGGTCTTGTTTTTTTATTTTCTGGGTCCCTCTTGTTTCTTGCTGAGAGGCTTTCACTGCCTTCTCATGGATCCCTGGGCGAAGCATCTTGAGGTTTTATTTCTATGCTTTTGTCTTTTACCAACTTCTTTTACCTTCTGGGCCTTTAGACCCTTCTTCCCACGAGATAAGATGCAACCCTACAAATAGGTCAACCCAATGCCCGGAAAAGGGGAATGGGATAAATGAGCGGGAGATAAGATGAAACAATGGTGCTATGATGGGAGTGGATGATGGCTTTTCAAAAATTCCCCCAGTGGAAAACCAAAACCTATGGGCACATGCTTGCTAGGGCACCCTGTCAATTTCCCCAAGCATGGTCAAGTGGAAAAATGTAAGATCCAAGAAGTTGTTAGAGATAAAAGGAATGAGATGTATATATTTAAAGGTTTTAATGATCAAAAGTGACACATACCATGATACCTGGACCAATTACCTCACAGAGAAAGAACCTTTTCTGATACAGGATCAAGCCGATGGTGATGGATGTTGCTGCTACTGATGAGACAAAGCTAATGAAAGAAGAAAAGGATGGGCCCTCCAGGGCCATGCTCAGGTCAATCCTGCTCTCGGTACTCCATGTCTAGGAGTTGTGGGCCTCGAGACATGATCTCCTAGTTATCCCTAAAAGGTGGGGATAACAAGACTCATCTGAAGGATGAGCTTACATTGACAAGCATATGTTATCCTCCTCAATCTTGTGTAAAAATAAAGATGTACTCACCAGAAATGGTGGGGGAAATTTTGGGAAAGGGATATGCCTTTGCATTTGTATTAGTGGCAGTAAGCGTCGCTCTTGAACATGACACCCCCTGTTTGTCATTTGAATCCAGGTTGGGAAATCCATTTGTCTCTCGTTTGACTTGCTACAAGGTCATATCTTGGGTCGTCTTTGAGTCAATGCTGCCAAGACCATTGTCGTGTCATTCATATGTTCAAGAGAAGTCCAAACAAGCCCTCCATTGAGTTGGCCATCTGCAGTTTTCAATTCTTACCGTGTCAGCCTTCCCTGTGTCCATTTCAAATCATATTCATACTTTGACTTACCCTAAAAATCTGTTACTTATTTCATGTCATTGATGGGGGATACATCTAGGCCCTCCTATGACGAGTCCTTTTTCATTGACTCCAACTCATTATCTGGGAATAAGACTTATAAATAATTTAGTACCTTAGAACCTGCATGTGTTAATCGCAGGTATCTTCGCTTTCGATAGTGGATTCACATCATTGGTCCCTGATCGAGAGATTCCTCCAAGTGTTCGAATTCAACTCATTTATTCACATTCGTTTGAATTGTACTTAGGTACCTTGGGAATCATTGACATCAATGGTGGTTTCCCTCACACATGTTAACAGTTTTCATCAATGACCGGTAATCAAGTGGTTTCTACCATGTTCGACTTCGACACATGTAATCACATGGCTAGATTCGTACTTTCAGACGACAGGATTGAAGACCCTGGGTCTCATATTTTTGGTCCAGGTTGCGATGGAGTATTTATGATTTGTATCGACACATAGATCCACTTTATATGCCATGTGTCTATGTCCTAATTTGAGTCTTCTAACATAGATCCACAGTGTATTCCTGGTGGCTATGTATCATTTTGGTGACATGGATCCACGGTGTATGATTGATGGCCATGGCCTACATTTGTGATTTCATTTATTTGTGGTCTGAGCATGGGAATGCCTACCTCAGAGCTAGTATTATATTATGCAGATGCTTGATTGTTTGCAGGTTTCCGATTAGGTGTGATCCTTGTTTCTGACACACACACACATTTAACAAAGTATTTCGGCTATCATGAGTTCCAACCTCATACTTTGGGGGACATTATGTTACACATTATTTTGGTCACTCTGGTGATGTCTCTATAGTTATGTGTTCAGGATCTCATAAGGACCTTTTGCTTGAGAAAAGTGACTGTTGTCTTCTTCTACAAAACATATTTTGAAGATGAGTTCCCAGGCTACATCTATTGTAGGGTGCGAGAAACCGTGATTCTCGCAGGCTACTCTATACTTGGATTGCAAGATGTTCGCAGTTTGCTCTATAAGTAGGGTGCGAACCTGCTTTAAAGATTAAAACCGAGAAGAGGTTACGAAGATTCTAGAAGAGGATCTTCTAGAAAATGAGTTGGCATTCGCATGGTTGGCATCCTACTAACTTCTCAGATTTAGTGGGATCATCCTCATCCCTTTAACCATCTCTCCTTCTCCTATATAATGAAAGGTTTCTCAAGGAAGAGGTTAAGAAATATTGAATAGAGAATTGATGAAAGAATAGATTCAAAATTGTGTGAGGAATCCTATTTGAATTGATGCTTGAGGCCTTCATTTGTCCATCAAGACATAGTGGATCTTCTTTATGCAAGCATGGATCAAGTGTGTGTGTTGGAACGAAGGACCACCGAAATGAAGCTTGCGACATCAAGGCAATCTGGTTATATCTTCTACTTTCATTTAATATAATACAGTGGCATGTCCCTTTCCCATAAAATCACTCTTATTTTATTACATGACTCCTTGATCACATGTTTAAGTCTTCATTGAATGTATTGTTGTTTCTTTCACCTTGGTCGATTTGTGTCATTGTAGATCTGATATCACAAGGCTACCAAAGCAAAGTTGGGACAACAAAGACATAAGGAAGTGATATCTAAAGGTATGCCACTTATTCCTTCTTCAATGACAAATTCAATGATTGTAACTTAGGGGAAGTGTCATGTCCTGTCTTGTTTTGTTCTAGATCTAGGTGGATCTAGGGAGATCTGTTAATGTCTACATATACCGATTTATCCTATAACAAAATTGGTGACTCAACTGGGGAAACGACTCATTTTGTGATTTTTTGTTGGCCATTTTCTCTTAGCCTACATTTTTCATTGCCAACTAGTGTCTGAGTCTGTAGAAGACCCATATAGACTCTCTGGACCTAGAAGTTCACTCAAAATTTTTGTCGCTTTTCCAAATTTTCCTTGATTACAAACCTTCTCGCACTGTACCTCTCTATAGCCTACGAGAACCATTGATTTTCGCACCCTACTATTCAGTCCAATGCGACCTTCTCGCACCCTGCCAGTGTCTAGACTGTGAGAATTCCTAATTTTTGCACTATACCCCATTACTAGGCTGTGAACTCATTTGTAAAAGTTTTGGATTAGGTCTTCTTGTTTTTTTTGATGCCTAGATTTGTTTATTTACCTGGGAAGAACTTCTTTTGCCAGTGTTTGACTATTTCTTGAATTCAAATCTTGCGGTTGATTGGTTTTCGGAGATTGAAAACTCTTCTTAATCATTTTTTCCTAGTTTTTACTTCTTGACCTTTTATCAACAAGGGTATAATCTCTGATTCTGAGATCTGAGTGCTTGTTTGGTCAAAAGTCTTTGATTGGATTAAAATTTGGGATTAATTGTCCCTTTAGATTGCTCGCTGCTTGGAAAGTTCTTTGTCTATGTGCATTTGAAAAGACTTTTTCTTGTCAATTTTTTATTTTTTATCTCCATTGAAAGATCGATTTGGGTGTTTGTTGAGTATTTTATTTTCATTGGTTGCTTACTTTTTCTTAGTTCCATCCCTATTTTTTGGTTTCTAAAAAAAAAATTAAAGCCTTTTCTTTTAAGCAATCATTTATTCAAAAAATATTGGCGTTCAAATCTTGAAAGAGAATGAATAGTGAATTTACATTGTCAATGATTGTTTGGTACTACCTTTAAAAAGAGAATCGTACATCGTAGTTTGCATTGTTCCAGAAAACTCGTTTTTCCCTGTTGTAGATAGAATTCATCGAACGAAGGTTTGTATCATTCATTTATATTTATGCTTTGTTGGGTCAAAGTCTTACACAACATTGGTTTCATTTCTATCTCCCTCTTGTGTAACAACGACCTTTAATAATATTGCGCAACTTTAAAATTGACCTAGTAACATTTTCTAGGGATATTTTTCACCAACATTAGCTAGGCTAGAGATTTGGAATAGGCAGTGAGACACACTCTCCAAAGCGCAAAACACACAATAGTATCTTGTGATAGGGAGTGTCAAATTCCATTTAGAACATTTTTTCTTGGGAATCCCTTCTCACACAAGGGTCAAACTTGAGGTCGCATTGAGATTGACAAAGTTACTCACCCTGCTTTGTAGATCTCGGTGTAGATATCACACGTATTATGGGGGTCGCTTGAAGGTACACCCACAATGATGAGTGGAAGCCTCTCAAGTTGATTTCAGGCTAGATACCCTACCCTTCCGTGTGGATCGGACTGTCGACTGTTCCCCCATGCATCAATGTTGTTTGTGGTAACTTTAGTAGCCTATCTTCTTAGCATCTTGCACAAGGTGACTATGGAGGGGTAAGTCTTCACAATACCTGGAATCGATGTTGGCCAGACTCACTTGGGCTCCTTGGAGGGTATACCCACAATTATGTGTGGGAGCTTGCACTAGGGTGTAAGTCCGTTAAGCAGGTCGTCAATGTAACTTTTCCACCCTAGCCTAGCACCTTCTTGTATCGACGTCACGATGTTGGATTTAATCACCAACTAGGGACTTTGGAATAGGAAGGTCTTGTTTGCTTGGTTTTGATTCCTAGATTTTACTAGTGCGCGCTGTTTGTTTCCATAAGTTGGCCATAGAATTTCTTTCATGAGATTTTAGCTCGATCACCATTGACCCTCCATGTCGCTCACGTAGAATGCAAGGACTACCCCCAAAATATCTGGAAGGTTCTCAACCCTTGCCTACCAACTGACCAGAGGGCTCTCCTCAATAGAGTGAAGTCCAATATGTTGCCACTCCACGAGTGGAAAGAACTGACTCTTTAGACCAATTTCAAATTAGAGATTCTCTAGAGGACTTGCGACTTCCTCCTGACTCTTTTAGACATATTGTTCGAGTGAATTCATCCAGAGATATTGTTGTTGATTCTTCTGGATTACCAACCAGACCTTTCACAGGCTCTGAAGGTCAGATTCCTTTTTTTACTACTGGAATTTTTAGATGGGATCTCTTTGGCTCAGGAGTAGGTGTTGATATCACTGTCACATCTGATTCGCTTGAAACATCTGATCCAGACGCGATACCTTTTACTACTGCCTATTATTTTCCTGGTTCATACGCTCAGCCAGCCGACCATATCTTGACTATCCCCCTTCAAATGGCCCATTATACAATGGTCCTAGATACTACGAATCTTCACACTGGGAATACGGTGGCTAGCCAGGCCCCCATTGGCACGTTGCTTTCACCTAGAATCACCCCGACGCTTCCCCCCAGATATCATGCATTGAATGCTTCTATTCCCATTCCTACAAAAATCCCATCCTGGACTCCTGACGTTTCCACTCCTTCTGGGCACGATCTCGTTCATGATTTTATTCTGACACTTCCTCGACCCCCTTTCAGAGGGTCTCTTCCATCCCCTATTGGAGGAACCAACCCTAGTGGCATCACCCAGTCTTTCACACCTAATTACCAGATTCCTATTGATGAACAAGTTCACCTTGGAGGCCAAACACAATCCCCTTTTGGAGGTCAAATCCCAATTGGTATGCAACCTCCGATTGGAGGCCAACCCCCACCTACCCCACCCTTTGGACAGAACATACCTGCAACCTTGGCCCAGTATTGCAACTATCTTATCTAAAATAATCCTCAATTGACTGGGGGGAAACAACCTCAAGCTAGCTCTTTCATACCCCCTAGTACGGGCCAACCATATCCAGGTCCATCCAATTCCATTTGGGGCTTGAATGCTAGACCTAACGTGCATGTTCAAGGGAACCATCCTAATTAATACAACCCTATAAATTGCATGCCTCCACACCAACAACCGAATCTACCTGGATATTCGCATTATATGCAAACTGATTACGGTCCTACTGGTATACCTATGGGACTTCCTCCCCAAAGTCACCAGTACCCCCACGTGAATAGACAGTTACCCTTCTTAGCCACCCTAGACCTCCCTGATCTATCTAGAATTTTAAACGATCCTATCCGTCACTCTCCTCAATGGCCCATCATACCGACCAAACTACCATCCGACATTCCTAAGTTCTATGGTAAACCATGAGAAGACCCAGACAATCATGTAATGAATTTTCACCTTTGGTGTTCATCCAACACTTTGATGGATGACTCTATTCGATTACATCTTTTTCAGTGAACTCTCATGGGTTCCATTGTGAAGTGGTATATAGAATTACCTTGAGGCTTCTTTGCTGACTTTAGCACCCTTGCCATGGCTTTCCTCACCCACTACCAGTTACCGATCCATTACAAAATGGGAACCAAAATTTTGATTTCTTTCAAACAAACCAAATCCACTCATATCTCTGATCACATTCATGAGTGGCAACAAAGACGACGTCTCATCAAACTCGAGCTTCCCGATTGGTTATTGGCAAAGTGGTTCACGAAATCATTCGTGAATGACATCGCTCGTGACTTCTCCATGGGTGGAGTTGTCACATAAGAGCAGGTGATCAGTCGTGCTCAATACATTGACCTCATTTACTCACAAAGGGGTACTCTTTACGATTTACTCCCTGACGCACCTCATCCTTATACTACTACTCATTCAACTACTCTCGCTGCTTTTCATGCGGCTGATGGTTTGATTGGCACTTTCCACGCCCAACCCCACTCTGCACAAGCCTCTACCACCAACCCCAAGTTCGTTGCTTCTAATGTTCAACATTCTCCATCTCCTACTCCTCCCACCGGTAAGACGTCTGAGGTGAATTCTATTCAATCTACCCCTGCTGGAAAGAATAAATCCAAAAAAGGGAAGGGTAAGAACAAGGAGGATAAAAATAATCTACAATATGAGAAGACCAAAACACAACTTGTTGATGATAAGGATAAACACAAAACCCGATACCCTTGTCTTATCTATGGTGATGATCACGACACTAAGGACTGTCCAAGATGAGCTGAGGTTACTAAGTTCCTTCAAGGGACCCTGAAACTGCCAACCCCAGTCGTGTTGTCACAATCCTTCCCTTCTCAACAGCAGGCCCAATTGGTCATTCATGACCAACCTTCCCCCTCCACTACATCCTATGTCTTAATGTGTACAGGTGATTCAAAGAAGAATGACATCACACTTACCACTTGAGCCAAAGATTATTCTTCCTACAAAGAAAATGTTGATTAAATACCTCCTTCATTGATCCAACCATCTCCCTTGGCTCCACCTACCAACAGTCCTCTTCATCTCGAACGACATGTTCCTACCCCTTTTCCCTTTGGGATCAAAGTTCCCTTCTCTTTCACACCTCCAAAATACTAAGACATAATTTATCAGTCAAGATTAAACACTAGTGACCCTCATCCATATCCAACCCCATCCTCAATAGGTCCTAGAAACTCCTTCCTGAATTTCTATTTTGGGAATTATGGAAGAGGCACATGCACCACATTTTCATAAACAAATCCTTATAAAACAATACAATATGACTCAAAATTAAAAAAAACATCGGTGAAACCACCCTTTCAACCCATTGGTTTTTTAAGGATTGGGATTTCCCCCCTCAATATCTTTGCATTATCCTTGATCTTGATTTGTTCCCCCCTTCATCCCCTTTCCTTTGTCACAAGACCTCCCTCGACGCCTCCTCCCCTACCTCCTGGTCTCCTTCTTCTGTTAGATTTCTTAATATTAACTTCGATGGAGCTTCTAAAGGTGACCTGGACCTTGCAAGTTTCAGAGGGGCCTTCCACAATACAAGAGGTAAACTTCTATGGATTTATGCTAGCTATAGGGATTGAAAGAAACAATGCAATATAGCTTCAAGCACTAGAAACAAGCCTCAAAATTGCAATCAGAGATGGATTTAATATATTTATTGTTGAGGGGGACTCCCCACAAACCATTCACATGTCGGGGAATCTTCAATTTGGAACTAATATAAGAAAAATCACCATTTTCTAGTATTTGGCAAGTATGTTGGAATACCTCCACTCTCTCATCTCTAACATTGATGTGATCATTCCATCCCATGTCAAGCAATTTTCCAACAAATTAGCATATTGGATTTCCAACAAGAGAATACATCAAGAACACCATCCCCTGGACTCAATATGGAACCCATCCCCCCTCTCTCTCCTTCATGTTGATTGCCTCACACTTTCTCAAGTGGTTCTATCTCACTGATATCAGGTGATAGGAATGAGTATTGTGGTGGGACTGATCCATGGGGAAAATCAATACATGTCACCCATGAATGACACTAATTTCCCACCTGAGCACCCTCCACATTCTTTAACTATGCTCCATTACCCCTGCTCTGGCTAGGTGATGTCTTGTTGGTATTGTTCGATCCAAGCTCCTGTCATTTCCAAAACTTGGGCTCTCCATGATCATTCATTTGTTTTAATGGCCCTTACGGCCATGACCTTGTATTATTGTTGATCTTATGCCTCCCCCATGAGATGTAATGGCTCCTTCATCTTTTTCCCTCCATGGATTCTCTTCTTTCCTGACTTCTTAGTCTCCTCTCTCCTACTTCTAGATTCTCTCTCTCCCACCATGGATTCCATGTTCCTCACTTTGATTCGGCTTCCCTTACTCCTCCTATCTCTCCCTCAACCATGGCCCATGGTGGCTCTTCCCATCAGTTCAGAGGTAACTTTCGACACTCCTCTGGATCTCGTCTCATTATCATTGCACAAGACTCAATAGCAACTTATCACACCCACACCCCACCTAAGATTAGATAAAAAATTGACCTAATCAAGGCATATGTAAGGGTTCTTGGGCACTTTGTTCTAGACATGGAGAGGGTGAACAACACCCATTCTTGGATCCCTAACCTTGGCACCACGTGCGCTAGGTAGTCTCAATATTTGAAGACCATTGACATTTATTGGAATCTCAAGATGTTGATGGGAAAGGTTCTTGTAGAACAACATGAATCTCACCGAGAGATTTTGTTTCGGTTGGATGAAATGTAGTTGCAAATAAATTTGGTGGATTGTTACCCCCCTAGGATATGGGTAACTAAGGATATCATGTCTTGAGGCCCACATGTAGCAGACATGGAGTGTCGAGGGTCATATTGAATAACAGATCCTGGAGGGCCCCTCTTTACATGATCACCTCAATGTTCATCATCAACAATAGAGTAACATCCACCACAATGACTTGTTCCAAGAAGAAAACAAGTCTTTCTCCATGAGGTAACAAGTCTGGTATCATGGTAAGTGTCATTTTAATACCTAAAGCATTTGAGCATGTTGCAAAGAATCATTTCTTGATTCTTGAATGTTTTCTTGGAATTTATACCCGCACCTTAGTGAGTGACATGGTCTCCTAGTAAGTAGGCCACCCTTGGGAAAAAGAGTGCCACTGGGTGTTTCTTTGAAGGGTCATCATACGATTCTCGTCCATACTTACCACCTTCCATCATTCTACCCTTATGTTTCCTTATCTTTTTAGTTTTCAGGTTCATTGACCCAAGAAGGGATTGTACCTCATTTCATGGGAAGAAGGGGATGAAGGCTTAGAGGTTTTGTATTCGAAAAAAGATAAAATCCAGTCATTTTCCTTCTAGATGCTCACCCTGAGGTCCTAGGAACAATGAAACGCTTCTCCAAAAAATGAAGGACCTACAAAATAAATCACATAATTAATAAATGTCTCTCTTGTTGAGGGGATGCATTGCGGTGTCTTTTAGTTTCCATTGCACATGGAACCTAATGTATCCTAGATTCAAGTGTAATTGTGGTACTCTTTAATTTCCCTTGCATATAGTAATCAATGTTCGAACTCTAATAAATTAAATGGAAAAGGGCTTGGAAAAAGGTTGCATTGAAAATGAAGGATGCAACACACCCTATATAATGGGTTTCAAGGACCCCATACCTATAATACTTTCCCCAAATCCACCTCACACTCACTACATGACTTATATAGGTTCCTCTTAGGAAACGTCCCTTGAATTGGGGATTGGCTTACTCAATAGGGAAATATGACACCCCTCCCATACCTAAACTAGGAAAAAAAGTTATAAGATATTTGAGCATTTGTTTAATTTTAAAAGGGGGGTTTGATGCACATGTTTGGGTGGTTATTGTATTAGATATAGCTTACTTGGAATGATTCTTGTGACTTTTGGACCCTTGGAGGTCACATCTATTTTTCTTTACAAGACCTTTCCCGGTGAATAGGTATTTATGAGGATATGACTTAGTTCAGACCTTCATGAGGGATTTGGATCCCAAGGATGGAGGCTAGATCCAACGTTTGGGGAAATTTTGTGATGAGTGTTTTCACCTTGAAGAAGCAGGTTGTTTCCTTTGGAGGCACTTTGGCATGACTAGATGTTGACATTCCACCCCTATCTGCTTGGACGATGGAATTTGGAGGCCTAAACGTCATCCTACTAGCCCATGATGTCATCTAGAAGGCTAGGGTTTGATGGAGGTGATGGTTTGACACTTGACATGACATTTTGACACATGTTGGCATGATGTATGGCCTTTGGAGGCCCAACGTTCCACCCTTGGGGCTCAACGTCACTCTAATAAGGGATGACATCACCCTTTTAGGATTTATCTTGTGTAAAAAATTAATTTTTGTAAAATTGAAAGGGAAAATTGATAATCCAGCCCTCTTGTAAAGAGACATGACTTTTGGATATTGTTTTGGTGGCTAGGATTTCCGATATAAATATGGCTAGCCACCATTTCATTTTTTCATCAAAAAAAATTTCCTCACACAAGTGAGAAGTGGTCTAAATATTTTTCCATTTTAGGGGTTATTGGTCTCTTTTACTCATGTGCTAGCCTTTGGAGGACAAGTGTTGGACATTTCTTGCTGATTTTTGGTGGAATTTTCTACAGTTAGGGCTCTTGTCATTGTCTTGGTGAAGTAAGTAAATTTATGCAATTTTAATGTCATTGATGTTTTATTGTGAATTTACTTATTCATATTGAATATTGTTTTCTTACCTAAAACCCTAAGAGAGGAGCATAAGGTGCTTCATCCTCTCACAAGGATAGTTTCATCCATCAATTTGTGAAGGAAATCCTACCTAGATATAAATTACTAAAGCCCTAAAGTTCTATCACTTTAGGAGTTTGATTCTAGACACTTGTTGTGACATTATTGAAGAATCTAAGAAGGGATGAAAGAATTGCTAGAGCCCAAAAGTGCTTGCACTCTAGCAACGTCTTCTTGAAATCTAAGGCCCTAAGGTACTAGCACCTTAGATTTCAAGCCCTTGCTCTTAGACATTCTATCATCATTCTCCAATTATATATCTATTGATGTTGTAAAGGAATCCATATCCCAAAAGGAACTAATCTACCCTTTCTCTAGTGAAGAAAGTGATCAAACGACTTTCTTTTATCATTATCTCAAACTATCCACTAACATTGCTAACTCTAACTAGTGCTAATTCACTAAATTGTGTTCTATTGTTAAAAATATTTTCTACAACCATCTAATTTGCTTGATTTTTCTACATACACTAGTCTAACCCTAGCTAACATACTCATAATTGGTTTTGAAAACTTGGATATTAATCTATTGGGCATGTGCTAAATTTTCCTTGTCATTTCATGCAAGTCTGATCTCTCTAACTTTTTGTTGTTACAAAACTACAATTGTTGTTGTAAACTGATATATTGCTGCAGTTTTCTACCCGCATTAATAAATTCTTGTTGTCTACTATGTCTTGAGGTATTATTTTCATATTGGTACTTGGAAATATCATATACATGCTACAAATTGTTCTAGTTCTAGGAAGGTACCCAAAACATCTTTTTCTTCCTCAAATTCACAGATGAAGACTTTGACTTAGGTGATCAAGAGAGGGGTGGTATCCTTGGCTACAATACTTGCTACTTTGATCCCTTGAGCTCATCAGGGAAGTCTCCCTTGTGGTGGACCTCTTCCATCACTAAAATGAGAGGATTTCTTACTAAGGTGATAGTGGTAGGATTTCCTATAGTTACGCAGATTTGGGGAATTTTATTGGGGCCATGGCATAAGTACAAATCCCGTGAAAACATGGACCATAAGATTAATCTATTGGCAGAGAAGTTGGCTGGAATGGACCTGAAAAAGCTTGATTATCCTCAACCTTAGGTTCATATGGTTGAGTATCACCCTCCTCTAGCTTAATTGTATCATGGCTTTAGTTTAGTCTATCAGTTTTTTAGTTTCATAGGTATGGGTGATTCTACCCCACCTCCCTCTATTTTTCTTTATACTAGATAGGATAGTACTATAATTTTCTCATAATTCTATAGGGTTTTCTATATTTTTGATATACGGCCTAAAAAAACATAGGATTTTTAGACTTGTGAAGATAAAAAAACATATGCATTGTTGTTGGTCTGGTTTCCCAATCGACAGACCATAAAAAATATTTGTGTACATTATTATTTGTTGATGTTTCAATATTTCAAGACCGAAATGACAACCTCACGAGGATATAAATCCCCCTGCGTTTTTAAAGAGGTGGTACTCATATTTGGCTTATGAGTTTCTTTGAATATTTTATATCTAATATGGGATACTGTCAAATGACTAAATCCAACTCTTTATGGCTCAATAAAATTATATATATATAAGGAGAATTCCTGAGAAGTGGACCATGAACCTCAAACACCACACAATATAGAAAGTAATAAAATCCTCACATCCATCACAGTTTAATAAAAATGATGATCACATTCAAATGAAAGAAACGACCCAATGGCACAAGAGAACTTTGAAAGAGTACTACTTATGAATCTCAAAAGAAGATTTTGATATATCAAATTCAAATATTTTATCCTCAAAAATTAGAGTTATAAAATACAATAAAAAATGACCCCGACTTAGTTCTCTGGGGTTTCTAAAAAATGATAATGTCTATTACAATTCTTAAAATTTAAATGCATTTTTCCATTAATGGACTAGGATTGGGGCTCCCGTGGACCATAAAAAATATTTACAAGAAATATGATGAAGAGAAGAACATGGAGTGGAGCGTAAGGAACAAGATCTGGAAAGAAGACAAGGAGGAAGTTATCAGAATTGGATTACACTTTTCCAATGAAATAATAAATACAACTGTATGAAATCTAATAAGGAAGAAGGTATGTAATCAGTATGGACTTACTGTGATGGAATCTCTCTTGTTCATTTGCTTGTTGATATGCCTTTTATGTCTTTGCGTGTTGCGGTTATGTGGCCGATTGTAACTGCTGCCATTGGAAATTCAACAATCTTGGTTATAGCCCTGTTTAACCATTCTTGAATATATTCCCTTAATGGGGAAACGCTTACTCTTGCTTTACGTTGATACTTAACAATTCACTCTCAATTTCCTTATGATCAATAAATAAATTTTGCAATGTAGTTTCAATGTCTTCATTTTTATTTGTGTACTCAACAAGCCAATTATCAATGTCATCATATGTATACTCGACCATACTATCAAATTTTCCGGCCAATGATTTCTTCCAATTTTCAACTTGCTCTTCAAATTTATCTCTACTCATGATCATTGAATTTGAGATTAAGTTTGGATCTGAAACCTCAATAGTGGAGCCTGAAATATCCAAACCAATAATGTTTGAGTATGCCTCAGTCTTTTTCCATGATAGTTCTTTTAGTTGATTTAATAACCCATTTAATGTATTGATTCTTTCAATCCAACATGCCTTTAATTGTTTCAAACGACTATGGGAGGGAAAATCTTCTTGTTTTCATTTATGGTCCATCATTTTTGAGACTTTTGCTACAAACATGGCAACTCCATCTGTGAAGAATCCTTCATCATTCTTCAAATATGCATTCAAATATTCTTTAGTGTTTTGAATTATGAGCCCGAGAGTGGAAAAATGTTTCACCAATTCCTATAAATATAAAATGAGGGAAATTCTTTTATTTATGTTATTTTCAACAAAGTGTCTAGTAGCAATGTTTAAGATTGAATTTCCTTTTACTCTCATATTTTATTCTGGAGTTCCTAGAAGAGTTATGTTAGGTTGTATCATGGCGAATGGGGTAGCCAATATATGTGGGGGCATGAGAATATCTTCCAATTTCTTGACTCTCTCCTTAAGTCTGAGATTTTCCTCTTCCATATTAACTATTCAAACGTCCAATGCATCCCCTGTGATTATATGAATTTCGGATAATGTTTACAACATTATGTTTTTAGTATCAATAGTGGACCATGACTTTCCCTTTTTATTCTTCAAGGTTCTTTCAAAGGTCAATTTATTTGAAGACTTATCAAATAAAAAATTATGCACATAAAATGTTTCTTCGTCAGAGAAGAATTCATCTTGAACATCCAATTGTACATTTTCTCGAGTGTGTTATACATCATCTGGAAATCGGATATTTTCAATACCCACATCTAGGTTCATATTATAAAGAAAAATATCATCTTCAAGTACGCATTTTTATTCTCCCTCTTCTTGAGAATTAACTCATTTCCTTTTTACTTGTAATTTATGAGATTTTTCTAGACTTCCTTGAGGAGGATTCCTTTCTCCATCATCACATGAATTGTTACTTGGGGTTTTTCTTTGTTGGGTCATTGTAGATTGAGGTTTTACTTTAGGCAAAATACTTCTATGAGAAACAACGGGTGACTGAGCATGTATTTCACTTGAGGGTTTCCCTCTTTAATTATAACCTTCAATAGTGCTCACAATTGTCTCTATGTATCCAACATATTTATCAACACCCTGAACAAGGGGGTCATGACTATCACCCTCTTCTTCTCCAAATATGAGTGTATTGATCATTGTGGGGCTGAGCCCAACTGCTACCATGTGGTTATAAAAAGGTTTTTAGGGTCAAACCCTTTGATTTCCTCTGCAATATTCAAATTAAATTGATCAAAGTACGAGGCACATTAATCAATTTTAGGAATTTCTCTTAAGATAATTTCACCAACTTTTCAAGGAAAAATAATGAACCATTTTTTCCTTCTTTCATAAAAAGCATGAAACTAGAACTTATACTGCATCACCACCTTTATGATAAATAACTTTTCTAACACGTAATAAGGAATAAATATAGGATTTTCATGAGAACAAAAAATTCTGATGATATTGTAATTATCCATTTTGTCAAGAATTCCCTTTTTATCCAAAAAACTGGATGCTTCCAATGAAATATTCGAAGTATCTTCTCGAAAGCGTAATTTATTAAATTCTGAGACAAAATCAGTAAAATTCTTAAAAATAATGGATAACTTTCTGTCTCGAGAGAGCTTGATACCACATAGTCATAGGGTCAACTTTTGAGTTTACCCTTTTTTCCAACACTCAAACCTTTAAAGATATGATACTGTGTGATAGAAAATACCAGATAAGATGTCATATATAAATTTTTCTCACTTCTGAAATTCATTAACCATGCATAAATTTCATTCGATATGATCTTTGACCAATCAAAAGCAACATTCTCATGAAATTTAAAATATAAAATATAAAGTATACAGGGCCAACTAGGGAATAGTTGTTGTAGAATCTTGACTAGTAACTCTAGTAAATAACCAAGTAATTTCTTGATAAGGGTCCTTTAAATAACTAACCTAGCTTCCAGATAGGTCTTTTGGCATTGTAGTAGTGTCTTGTATATATTCCTACAAGAGCTAGATTCCATTATTTTTCCCTCTAAGAAAATTTCTAGCATCTTCTCCTTTGTACGTTAAGTTCGGCTCTGGTAACTTAATTTTTTTTTTGAATACTGGAGGCATCAACGAAACATGGGAGACGCTTTGTAGTGGAATGGTTCTTCTATTCTAGACATATTTATCAATGCACCAGGTGATGATATCTTTGCACTCAAAAACCTCTGGGAAACAACCAACAAGAGCTATTCCTGATGTCCAAAATTTATTATTATCTTTGTCTGAAAGCATTGAATAATACAAATATTCCCTTGACCAGTGGTAATTGTGATATTATTTAGCGAATATATTTAAGGTGTCCCCGCATAAATGTTGTGTTCTTTCGGCCATGTTCAGCAGGTTGACAGACCTCTCCATAATGCCACTCAAAACAGTGAAATTTTTTTTTAAGTTAGATCCTTAATGATAACATTAACCTGAAATAAATGAGATTTTCCTCGATAGAAACATAAATAATAATGGCCTTTTCATAATTTAATTTAGAATTTGAGTTCATAGAATTAACATTTAATATGACTCGAGAATTGTGAAGAGGAAGGACACGTCACAGCGGGGTGACAAAGTGGAAGGTTTTAAATGAAGATGTGATTTTGCGAGTCTGAGATTCCTCTGTGATAAGAAAAATTGCTAAGTATTGATACTTGTCGGATGAGATTGTAAATACGGGAAAATACAAAGAAATGAAAATATGAGTCCGCGAGTCCGTGAAACAAAAAATAAACTAAGTGTTGGGAAGAGTTCAAGAGAGAAAAGTGATAGGCCGTGAGTTTACGAGTATAACAAAATTAGGTTAAGTATGGAAGAAAGCATAAGTCGTGGAGGTAAGATATGGAAATGAAGATTATGGGATGGAAACATACTTAGAAAAAATACAAGTGCAAAAAAATGAACAAGAAAGAGGGACTTATGAGGTTCAACATTATCTTATGTTAATATACAGGTTGTGGATAACTTACAAAAAAAAGAGAATAAACAAGAAATGCAGAGAAAATTTCTAGAAACGTCATTATGATAAATTGCCAATGCTATTAGGTCACATTACATTCATAGATACTATGTATAGGTCCCTACATCAAACAACTATACTAGCAACTACAAAATCCCAAAACAAGGGAGAGCCAAACGACCCACTCACATCAAGGCTTTGTATATTTAAGCTATGAGTAAGTGATTCTTCAACACCCAATACTCTTCATTTCATTGGGTAGATAAAATGATTACATAATTCAAATAATACAAACTAATTGTTTCCTCTTGACCTTCCAGGTGAAATCCATAATTTGAAGTTTGAATATTTAAAGTCAAATTATGAAAATATGCACATGGGGGGGATTTTTCGATTGTTCATGTCATGCTATATAATTTAGTTTATTGAACCACTTAAACTCAATATATTTTGATGAACTTTTTAGGGAATCTAGAGGAAGTTATAATCTACATCCTGTAAAAATTTCAGACTATGATTCCAAATATTGGTTGCGTGCAAGGAAAAATACTAAAACCTCATTTTTGGAAAATTCTACATGGTCTCTATTTTGGACGCATTGCTTAGATCCTATAATTTTTTTATATAATTTGGTGAGAAGATATATTAATGTTTCCTATAAAACACATGCAAATTTCATACCTTAAATCCAAAGTAGGAGATCATGTTGATCAAAATATTAGACCTTCTTTAGCGTAGAAATAAAATATGGAAATTATTGCATGTTGGTTCATGACATCAAAACTCAATACATTTGGATAAAAACTACTTATCACATATAAAAATTTGACCTTGACATCTTGTCCAAAATTTAGTCTTTGATTCCAAAATATGAGTATGTGTTAATAAAATACTAAGCCACTATCTATGCAGAAATATAATTTTGAAATTCATTGTGAGATAGTTCTATGCTTGGATGCAAGATCTAAACTCATTGTATGTTTTTTAAATTTGGTCTGTAGTTATAAAACTGCCTCTAAAACAAAACCAAAATTTATCATATGATTCCAAGGTATGTGAGTGTACAGATGAAAGCACTGGACCATTATCTACACACTGGAAATCTTAAAGACTTGTAACAAAACACAAAAATCGGAAATTTGTCTTTGGGTATGCAATATTTCCAAAACCCTAGGGATGATCCTACATCAAACTCACCTATTTAGAAGAATTGAGAATCCTACACAATGGGTCTTAATTGAATGAAATAACTTTTTTTGTTTCTCCTCTTCTTCCTTCCTTTCCCAACTCCTATATTCTTTCTTTTCCTCTTTCTCTTCACCTCTTTCGTCAACTTTGTCATCTATGTCATGCATATGTTGGAACTTAATATTTCTCTCAAATTTTATGCTTGTTGCTTCAAACTGCTCCATCTCCATAATTCCTAATATCTCATATCGATACCTCTTACTCATACTTATTGTATTTTGTTGTATTCCAAGCCCAATGGGGTTTATAGTGTTTAAATGTGCATCCCCAATAGGGATTATTGCCTCCCCATCCCCCCTCTTACAATCAATCATCAATATTTTTTTATCAAACATGTATTCATTATTATTTATCTTCATTACAACCATTCGTCTACTACAATAATCTTCAACTCATTATTACTCTTTTGCATATCCATTCTCTTGCATCAACATCTCTTGTTGCTACAATCACTTCATCATCATCATCATCATGAATATATAGTTATAAATGTTAAGGTATTCATTTTTCACCACATTTTTCCCTTTTATTGCATTGATGTCACAAACATACTTCATCATGTCATTTTCACCTTCATGTGTCTTCACTTATGTTGCATTTTTTTACAAAACTACATCTTCAACTTTATATTTAGCAACAATGGTACTTTGGTTCACTGGCACACATGAATAGATACCTTTATCTTCACTACTTCCATGCACATACCACTACGCTTACAACTTGTTCAACATTATGAACATGGCATGTTCATATGCAACCTTTCCTTATTCATATCATCTTTGTTGCATTGTTGCACTACTGATAATATCCATATTAGTAATGTCTTCATCCTTTGCTTCATAATCTAAATAACTTGTTTTATCTACAAACATGCTAACAAGCATTATATCATCAAGACACTTTATTTGTGTCTTCTCTAATAGCATTATGTTTTCTTCATCACTTATTGTCTTCATCTAGAATGCATCTTATTCACTCTGACAACATGATGGTTTCATATTTTCTTCTCTAATATGTTCTTCAAAAATCTTCAAATCAATGTTCTCCCATGCAGACTTCATAATGCAATTGCATTTTTCATCTTGGCTTGGTTGAATTTTCATTGCATTTACATCATCGTCATCTAGGTTCTCTTATTCAAATTCAATTTTTTGTTGCATTTGCATGAACATTTCATGTCCATTCGTTGTCTTCCCTACTCTAGGTGTACTTTGTTTCATATGACCAATCAATCCCTCTTTTCCCTGCATGTCATCAACCTTATGGGAAACATCTTCATTTCTTTGTACTGTAAAATCTTTCCTTTATGTAATCAATTCAAATGCCACATAATCAAAATATGAGAAGCATTGTCTTCAATAACATTTATTTTGCAATACCACTAGTTTTACATTCTACTATAATCTCTTCAATCTTTCAATATATCAATATGCAATCTTCATCCAAACTCATGTATTCAATTTTCCTCTCTTGCCCTGCATATTCTACAATACCATCAACTTATTGTATGTCATGGGAACCTTATAAACCCATCAAATGTACATACTTCTCAACAGATTTTGATTGTTCCCACTCTACTATCACAACACATTTATGACCTGATTTTAGCATAGCTCCGATCAAAATCCCAAAATATGCAACATCTTGACTTTTCTTTTTCATTTTACCAATGCCTCCATTTTCCATATTATCTAGGGGACAAACTTCATCAAATTTTAGAAGAACCTCTTCATTCAACACCTCTCTTTTCTTGGCATGTTCTTCTTTCTACAAATTATTAACATGTTCAGCTCCATGCAAAATTTCTTCATTCATTGTTTTCCTCCCTTGATCAATTTCCACCAACACTTTCTTATCAACTTATAATCTATCTAGAACATATATTATAATGCATATGTTTCATTTCTACAAATCTCCCTTGAAACAAAAAATTTAAAGACATCCAAAAACTTATGTATTTTCTCGTCATCAACTCCTATGGCCATATTATAATAAATAACTACCAACTTCTCATCCTAGTTCTATGTCTCTTCTAATATTTCAAGTACTTTCAAGACATAAACAAAACACAAAATACCTTTAGCTTCCATTGTTGATTAAGGTTGGTTGTCATTGATGTCAACACTTGAAGAAAGCCTCGTGGCACAAGGTTTGGGTAATGGACCCAAGATTGTTTGATGTAAATATGACTCATTATTGTCTTTTCATGATTGATAATAAGTAAAAATGGATGAACTCCAAAGTGGTCCCCTTATGGTGAAATCCCTCATGGGAAGACACTTTCCGGAATGAGAGAAGCCATGCTTATTTGAGGAATAATGAGATGAATGAAAATGATTTTATGCGTTAAAATATCCTAGATGGATAGTGCGTTTCATGCCGTTTTTGGTGGTATGTGGAACGTCACATAACTCCTCATGGTTAGAGAGTTATGACCATATGAAGTTGGAGAACCCCCATGAGTCTTATAGAAGCCCCCAAGAGTCAAAGTGCTTTGCAAAAAGAAATTATTTTAAATGAAGAAGCCCTAAAATAAGGAAAGTGTTAAGCCCTAATATTGGCTTATTACCCCTTAATTGGGGCATATTACATTATTAATGTTATTTTATTTATGTCGGCTTTATTCTATTAGTTGTAATTATACCTCCTAGTCTCCTATATATACCAAGGAGACATTTTCATTTGGAGTCATCTGGTACTTGAACATTTATGTGGGGTAAAAGGAGGTTGTCCCCTCAAAGAGGCTTATTATATGAAATTATCTCTTTTTCAAGGCATTGAGTACTTATTCTGGGGTTTTTATATGCTATATTGATATTTGGTTCTTAACATATGGTATCAGAGCTCAAGGTCTTGGGGTTTCGCTGCTACATCTAAGACACGTTGGAATTTTCGCTATAACTTTTTGTCTACAATGTTTCAGAAGAAACGGTTTGGCAGATATTTAGTAGATAGATCAAGGTATGTTGGGTTAAAATTTTAGCTCCTGAGGCCTTGTACTTTCGGAGATACAGCCTATGCAAGATAGGGTTATGGAATCGTCCTGAACTAAGTCATTGCAGAATTGTCGCTATAAAAAAATTTCTGTAATGTTTCAGGCCCTAAACTCTAGAGGATATTCACAAAACTTAGTAAGGTATCTATGGTAAAAATTTCAGCTTCTGGGTCATCTTAAATTTGTAGATACACCCTGTGGAAGATAGGGTATTTGACTAGTCCTATTGACAAGTCTCAAGAAGATGTTCCAGGTAAAACAATCATAACTTATTCCTAGAGTATCCAAATTGAGTGATATTTGTTTCATTGGATAGTGGATAGTCTGTAGTATTTCTGGTATGAGTTTCAGAATTGTATATCAATCATTTTGTGCGGGGCACGCTATACAAGTGAGATCTCCCAGAAAGGCCAAAAATCAACAAGTTGTGGGGAAGTTATCGTAAATTCCACTTGGCACATCCAATTTTGATCAGAACTGGGAATTGCAGAGAAGAAATATCAGAGAACTACATAAAAGAAAGTTTCATACCCAGAAGGGCCGAAACTTGGGAGCTACAACAGAAGAAATATTGTCTAGCAGAACCACCTCAAAATCAAGGTTCAAAAGTGATACTTGGCCAACATGCCACCCAAAAAGGGAACTTCTACACCAAATAAGCCTCCAGACAATCCTACTTGGACTCTTGATGAAGGTGAAGAAATGCATATGGACATAAATGATTTACAAAATAAGATAGTAACAAAAGATGAACTACAAGAGATGGAAGCTAAGTTGGAGGCAATAAATACTAAGATGGATGGTTTAAAAGAGGAGATCATGGAAGTATTGAAAAATTTCGTAACAGAGAAGACACCTGAAAGTGAAAATGCATCCCATGAAATTCATGATGAGGACACAAGGAAGG
>JASDQU011028134.1:14994-26200 GCA_032191745.1 Picea mariana
TACTATGGCCCTTATAAGGTGTTGCAAAAGATTGGTACTGTGGCATACAAATTGGAGTTGCCTGCATCGTCACGAGTACACCCAGTTTTCCATGTTTCATGCTTAAAGAAGGTTATAGGCGACAAGATCCCAGTTCAAATTATATTGCCAGAACTTGATGAGGAAGGAAAAATCATATTGGAGCCTGAAGCCATCACTAACACAAGAATTCGCCAGCTAAGGAATAGATCCATTTCAGAGTATCTCATTAAATGGAGGAAACTACCGGCTGAAGATTCCACTTGGGAAGATGAGACTTTTATACAAAAGCATCCAGAGTTACTCAAGCGTTGCGGACAACACTTGTCTCAAGGGGAGGGGCATGTTAAGCCCTAATATTGGCTCATTACCCCTTAATTGGGGCATATTAGATTAGTAATGTTATTTTATTTATGTCAGCTTTAGGCCATTAGTTGTAATTATACCTCCTAGTCTCCTATATATACAAAGGAGACATTTTCATTTTGAATCATCTTGTACTTGAACATTTAAGTGGGGTAAAAGGAGGTTTCCCCCTCGAAGAGGCTTATTATCTGAAACTCTCTCTTTTTCAAGGCATTTAGTACTTTTTCTGAGGATTTTCTATGCTATATTGATATTTGGTTCTTAACAACAACCACTACAAAACACCATAATCGACACCAAACACAAGAAAGGAATGAAAAACATGGAACAACAACCAAATTTCATAGTGCACCATGATCACCAATACAATTAAAACAAAAAACCATAATCAAGACCATAACCATGAAACCCATGGGAAACATAGAGCACCCACAAAATTTTAGGCTATGCCACAATGAGCACAAATCATGGCCCACTAAATTCCACAGTACACTACAATCTCTAAAAAAACCACGACCAATCTCCATATTAGAGACCAGGTATAGGAAACTCCATAGTGCACCACAATAACCAAGATAACCACAACCATATATCATAGTTGATAATCCATCTTAAAAACCCATGACAAGAACACACCCAACCAAAGTCTAGGCTACACCATGACAAGCACAAACCACAAAATCCCGACAACAACAAAACACATGTTAAATGATATTGAACAATGGAAAATGAACTTAAATTCCCACATATTCATCTCATTTCCACCTCATGCATACCTTCATACATGAATTGGTAACCTGCAAGTTTTTTGAAAAATCGAAATTAAACTTATATTCCCTCGTATTCATCTAATTTCCACCTCCTTCCACATTCATATATGAATAGGTACCCTCCATTTCCCTCATATTCATTTAATTTCCACCTCCTTCCACCTTCATATATGAATAGGTAGCCTCCATTTCCCTCATATTCATCTAATTTCCACCTCCTTCCACCTTCATATATGAATAGGTAGCCTCCATTAAAACTTACAGAGTTGAATAGGTAGCCTCTATTAAAACTTATAGAGTTGAAGGAAACCATTGTTTTTATCTTTTTACATAATATCCCAGAAATCCCAAGAGACATTTCGCCCAATCCAATAAGAAAAACAACGAATCCACATATTAAATATTCTCAAAACCAATATTAATATGGAATTTTCAAATGTCCTAGGTAAACTTAAGAAATATTTTTCTATTTTGCAGATGTATGATTGAACCAATAGAGAGAAAGTGTACAAAACTAATTGAAACTTTTTGAAATTAAAAATATACAAAACTACCATCTTTTGTCTTTAAAATGAACCTAAACAAAAAATTCTCACCTGAACTTGAGAAATTCCATAACTTCTAGAAATGGTATAGAAAAATATAAATACTAGACTAGGATAACCCAACTAGGCATCCTCTCCTCAAGGAAGACGAACCACACGACACAAAAAGCCTCTAATTTTTGCAAACCCCCATGTGTTGCATTGTCAACTCCCACAAGGCCATCCTAAACCCCCATACTATAGGGAAACAATAATAGTTTTGTAGGAATCAAATAAACCTAGGATTGAACATGGGCCATAACAACATGAAACCCATATCACATACAAAAGGAAAACACACAAGGATATATCCAAACCAAAAAACATGTTAATAAGGAAAACACATACTTTTCTATGTGCTAAAGACCAACTCAAAAAGAAAACACATATGGACAAATCCAATTTGAAGAACATTGTCACAAAGAAAACACATCACTTTCTATGTGCCAAATACCAACAATTCCAACCAATCTACCAGTGTATGCAAGAGGTAGCAATGAAACTACCCACAATCCTATGGAAAAACAACCCTTCTCCATGAAATATTTTACCACACATTGACAACCACTACAAAACACCATAATCTTGACCAAACCCAAGAGAGAAATGAAAAACATGGAACAACAACCAAATTCCAGAGTGCACCATGATCACCAAGACAACCAAAACAAAAAACCATAATCGAGACCATAACAATGAAAACCTTGTCAAACATAGAGAACCCAAAACATTTTAGGCTATGCCACAATGAGCACAATTCATGGCCCACTAAATTCTACAGTACACCATGATGTCTAAGAAAACCACGACCAATCACCATATTAGAGAGCAAATATAGGAAACTCCATAGTGCACCACAACAACCAAGATAACCACAACCATATATCATAGTTGATAATACATCTAAAAAACCCATGAGAAGAACACACCACCCGCAAAATTCTAGGCTACACCATGACAAGCACAGACCACCAAATCTCGACAAAAAAAAACACACATGCTAAACCATATTGAACAATGGAAAATGAACATAGATTCCCTCATATTCATCTCATTTCCACCTCATGCATACCTTCGTACATGAATTGGTATTCTACAAGTTTTTTGAAAAATGGAAAATAAACATATATTCCCTCATATTCATCTAATTTCCACCTCCTTCCACCTTCATATATGAATAGGTAGCCTCCATTTCCCTCATATTCATCCAAATTACACCTCCTTCCACCTTCATATATGAATAAATAGCCTCCATTAAAACTTATAGAGTTGAATAGGTAGCCTCTATTAAAACTTATAGAGTTGAATGAAAATTATTATTTTTAGCTTTTGACATAATACCCTAGAAATCCCAAGAGACATTTCCCCAAATCCAATAAGGAAAACAATAAATCCACATATTAAGTATTCTCAAAACCCATATTAATATGGAATTTTCAAATGTCCTAGCTAAACTTAATAAATACTTGTTTATTTTGTAGATGTACAATTAAACCAATAGAGAGAAAGTGTACAAAACTAATTGAAAATTTTTGATATTAAAATTATACAAAACTACCTTTTTTTGTCTTTAAAATGAACCTAAACAAAAAATTCTCACTTGAACTTGAGCAATGCCATAACTTCTAGAAATGGTATAAAAAAATATAAATACTAGACTAGGATAACCCAACTAGGCATCCTATACTCAAGGAAGAGCAACCAATCGACACAAAATGCCTCTAATTTTTGCAAACCCCCATGTGTTGCATTGTCAACTCCCACAAGGCCATCCTAAATCCCAATACTATATAGAAACAATAATTGTTTTGTAGGAATCTAAGAAACCTAGGGTTGAACATGGGACATAACAACATCAAACCCATATCACATACAAAAAGAAAACACACAAGGATAGATCCAAACCAAAAAACATGTTAAAATGGAAAACACATACTTTTCTATGTGCTAAAGACCAACTCGAAAAGAAAAAACATATGGACAAATCCAATTTGAAGAACACTGTTAGAAGGAAAAACACATCCCTTTCTATGTGCCAAATACCAACAATTCCAACCAACCTACCAGTGTATGCAAGAGGTAGCAATGAAACTACCCACAATCCTATGGAAAAACAACCCTCCTCCATGAAATGTTTTACCACACATCAACAACCACTACAAAACACCATAATCGAGACCAAACCCAAGAGAGGAATGAAAAACATGGAACAACAACCAAATTCCACAGTGCACCATGATCACCAAGAAAACCACAACAAAAAACCATAATCGAGACCATAATCATGAAACCCATGGGAAACATAGAGCACCCACAAAATTTTAGGCTATACCACAATGACCACAATTCATGGCCCACTAAATTCTACAATACACCATGATCTCTTAGAAAACCACGACCAATCTCCATATTAGAGACTAGATATAGGAAACTCCCTAGTGCACCACAACAACCAAGATAACCACAACCATGTATCATAGTTGATAATACATTTAAAAAACCCATTACAAGAACACACCACCCACCCAATTCTAGGCTACACCATGACAAGCACGGACCATCAAATCTCGACAACAATAAAAACACATACTAAACCATATTGAACAATGGAAAATGAACATAAATTCCCTCATATTCATCTCATTTCCCCCTCATGCATACCTTCGTACATGAACTGGTAAGCTACAAGGTTTTTTAAAAATGGAAAATAAACATATATTCCCTCATATTCATCTAATTTCCACCTCCTTCCACCTTCATATATGAATAGGTAGCCTCAATTAAAATTTACAAAGTTGAATAGGTAGCCTCTATTAAAACTTATAGAGTTCAAGGAAAATTATTATTTCTATCTTTTGACATAATACCCTAGAAATCCCAAGAGACATTTCCCCAAATCCAATAAGAAAAATGATAAATCCACATATTAAATATTCTCAAAACCTAGATTAATATGGAATTCTCAAATGTCCTAGGTAAACTTAAGAAATATTTTTCTATTTTGTAGATGTACAATTGAACCAATAGAGAGAAAGTGTACAAAACTAATTGAAAAATTTTGAACTTAAAAATATACAAAACTACCCTCTTTTGTCTTTAAAATGAATCTAAACAAAAATTTCTCACTTCAACTTGAGCAATGCCATAACTTCTAGAAATGGTATAGAAAAATATAAATACTAGACTAGGATAACCCAACTAGGCATCCTGTACTCAAGGAAGAGGAACCACACAACACAAAACGCCTCTAATATTTGCAAACCCCCATGTGTTGCATTGCCAACTCCCACAAGGCCATCCTAAACCCCAATACTATAGGGAAACAATAATAGTTTTGTAGGAATCAAAGAAACCTAGGGTTGAACATGGGACATAACAACATGAAACCCATATCACATTCAAAAAGAAAACACACAAGTATAGATCCAAACCAAAAAACATGTTAACAAGGAAAACACATACTTTTCTATGTGCTAAAGACCAACTCAAAAAGGAAACTCATATGGACAAATCGAATTTGAAAAACACTATCACAAGAAAAACACATCCCTTTCTATGTGCCAAATACCAACAATTCCAACCAATTTGCCAGTGTATGCAAGAGGTAGAAATGAAACTACCCACAATCCTATGGAAAAACAACCCTCCTCCATGAAATGTTTTACCGCACATCAACAACCACTACAAAACACCATAATCGAGACCAAACCCAAGAGAGGAATGAAAAACATGGAACAACAACCAAATTCCAGAGTGCACCATGATCACCAACACAACCAAAACAAAAAACCATAATCGAGACCATAACCATGAAAACCATGGGAAACATAGAGCACCCAAAACAATTTAGGCAATTCCACAATGAGCACAATTCATGGCCCACTAAATTCTACAATACGCCACGATCTCTAAGAGAACCACGACCAATATCGATATTAGAGACTAGATATAGGAAACTCCATAGTGCACCACAACAACCAAGATAACCACAACCATGTATGATTGTTGATAATACATCTAAAAAACCCTTTACAAGAACACACCACCCACCAAACTCTAGGCTACACCATGACAAGCACGGACCACCAAATCCCTATAACAACAAAAACAAATGCTAAACCATATTGAACAATGGAAAATCAACATAAATTCCCTCATATTCGTATAATTTCCACCTCATGCATACCTTCGTACGTGAATTGGTAACCTACAAGTTTTTTGAGAAATGGAAAACAAACTTATATTCCCTCATATTCATCTAATTTCCATCTCCTTCCACCGTCATATATGAATAGGTAGCCTCCATTTCCCTCATATTGATCTAATTTCCACCTCCTTCCACCTTCATATATGAATAGGTAGCCTCAATTAAAACTTACAGAGTGGAATAGGTAGCCTCTATTAAAACTTATAGAGTTAAAGAAAAATTATTATTTTTATCTTTTGACATAATACCCTAGAAATCCCAAGAGACATTTCCCAAAATCCAATAAGAAAAATGATAAATCCACATATTAAATATTCTCAAAACCCAGATTAATATGGAATTTTCAAATGTCCTAGGTAAAATTAAGAAATATTTTTTTATTTTGTAGATGTATGATTGAACCAATAGAGAGAAAGTGTACAAAACTAATTGAAAAATTTTGAAATTAAATACAAAACTACCCTCTTTTGTCTTTAAAATGAACCTAAACAAAACATTCTCACTTGAACTTGAGCAATGCCATAACTTCTAGAAATGGTATAGAAAAATAAAAATGCTAGACTAGGATAACCCAACTAGGCATCCTCTACTCAAGGAAGAGGAACCACACGACACAAAACCCATCTAATTTTTGCAAACCCCCATGTGTTGCATTGTCAACTCCCACGAGGCCATCCTAAACCCCAATACCATAGGGAAACAATAATAGTTTTGTAGGAATCAAAGAAACCTGGGGTTGAACATGGGACATAACAACATGAAACCCATATCACATACAAAAAGAAAACACACAAGTATAGATCCAAACCAAAAAACATGTTAACAACGAAAACACATACTTTTCTATGTGCTAAAGACCAACCTGAAAAGAAAACAGATATGGACAAATCCAATTTGAAGAACATTGTCACAAGGAAAACACATCCCTTTCTATGTGCCAAATACCAACAATTCCAACCAATCTACTAGTGTATGCAAGAGATAGCAATGAAACTACCCACAATCCTATGGAAAAACAACCCTCCTCCATGAAATGTTTTACCACACATCGACAACCACTACAAAACACCATAATCGAGACCAAACCCAAGAGAGGAATGAAAAACATGGAACAACAACCAAATTCCAGAGTGCACCATGATCACCAAGACAACCACAACAAAAACCATAATCGAGACCATAACCATGAAACCAATTGGAAACATAGAGCACCAACAAAATCTTAGGCTATGCCACAATGAGCACAATTCATGGCCCACTAAATTCTACAGTACACCACGATCTCTAAGAAAACCACGAACAATCACCATATTAGAGACCATATATAGGAAACTCCATAGTGCACCACAACAACCAAGATAACCACAACCATATATCATAGTTGATAATACATCTAAAAAAAGCATGACAAGAACACACCACCCACCAAATTCTAGGCTATACCATGACAAGCATGGACCACCAAATCCCGACAACAACAAAAAACACATGCTAAACCTTATTGACCAATGGAAAATGAACATAAATTCCTTCATATTCATCTCATTTCCACCTCATGCATACCTTCGTACATGAATTGGTAACCTACAAGTTTTTTGAAAGATGGAAAATAAACATATATTCCCTCATATTCATCTAATTTCCACCTCCTTCCACCTTCACATATGAATAGGTAGCCTCCATTTCACTCATATTCATCGAATTTTCAACTGCTTCCACCTTCATATATGAATAGGTAGCCTCCATTAAAACTTACAGAGTTGAATAGGTAGCCTCTATTAAAACTTATAGAATTGAAGGAAAATTATTATTTTTAGCTTTTGACATAATACCCTAGAATTCCCAAGAGACATTTTCCCAAATCCAATAAGAAAAACAATAAATCCAGATATTAAATATTCTCAAAACCCAGATTAATATGGAATTTCCAAATGTCCGAGGTAAACTTAAGAAATATTTTTCTATATTGTAGATGTACGATTGAACCAATAGAGAGAAAGTGTACAAAACAAATTGAAATTTTTTGAAATTAAAAATATACAAAACTACCCTCTTTTGTCTTTAAAATGAACCTAAACAAAACGTTCTCACTTGAACTTGAGAAATGCCATAACTTATAGAAATGGTATGGAAAAATATAAATACTAGACTAGGATAACCCAACTAGGCATCCTCTACTCAAAGAAGAGGAACCACACGACACAAAATGCCTCTAATTTTTTAAAACCCCCATGTGTTGCATTTTCAACTCCCACAAGGCCATCCTAAACCCCAATACCATAGGGAAACAATAATAGTTTTGTAGGAATCAAATAAACCTAGGGTTGAACATGGGACATAACAACATGAAACCCATATCACATACAAAAAGAAAACACACAAGGATATATCCAAACCAAAAAACATGTTAACAACGAAAACACATACTTTTCTATGTGCTAAAGACCAACTCGAAAAGAAAACACATATGGACAAAACCAATTTGAAGAACATTGTCACAAGGAAAACACATCCCTTTCTATTTGCCAAATACCAACAATTCCATCCAATCTACCAGTGTATGCAAGAGGTAGAAATGAAACTACCCACAATCCTATGCAAAAACAACCCTCCTCCATGAAATGTTTTACCACAAATCGACAACCACTACAAAGCACCATAATCGAGACCAAAACCAAGAGAGGAATAAAAAACATGGAACAACAACCAAATTCTAGAGTGCACCATGATCACCAATACAACCACAACAAAAAACCATAAATGAGACCATAACCATGAAACCAATTGGAAACATAGAGCACCCACAAAATTTTATGCTATGCCACAATGAGCACAATTCATGGCCCACTAAATTCTACAGTACACCATGATCTCTAAGAAAACCATGACCAACTACTATATTCGAGACCAGATATAGGAAACTCCATAGTGCACCACAATATCCAAGATAACCACAACCATATATCTTAGTTGATAATACATCTAAAAACCCCATGACAGGAACACACCACCCACCAAATTTTAGGCTACACCATGACAAGCACAGAACACCAAATCCCAACAACAACAAAAAACACATGCTAAACCATATTGAACAATGGAAAATGAACATAAATTCCCTCATATTCATCTCGTTTCCACCTCATGCATGCCTTCGTACATGAATTGGTAACCTACAAGTTTTTAGAAAAATGGAAAATAAACATATATTCCCTCATATTCATCTAATTTCCACCTCCGTCCACCTTCACATATGAATAGGTAGCCTCCATTTCCCTCATATTCATCTTATTTTCACCTCCTTCCACCTTCATATATGAATAGGTAGCCTCCATTAAAACTTACAGAGTTGAATAGGTAGCCTCTATTAAAACTTATAGAGTTGAAGGAAAATTATTATTTTTATCTTTTGAAATAATACCCTAGAAATCCCAAGAGAGATTTTCCCAAATCCAATAAGAAAAATAATAAATCCACATATTAAAAATTCTCAAAACCCAGATTAATATGGAATTTCCAAATGTCCTAGGTTAACTTAAGAAATATTTTTCTATTTTGTAGATGTACGATTGAACCAATTGAGAGAAAGTGTACACAACTAACTGAAAATTTTTGAAATTAAAAATATGCAAAACTACCCTCTTTTGTATTTAAAATGAACCTAAACAGAACATTCTCACTTGAACTTGAGCAATGCCATAACTTCTAGAAATGGCATAAAAAAATATAAATACTAGACTAGGGTAACCCAACTAGGCATCTTCTAATCAAGGAAGAGGAACCACACGACACAAAATGCCTCTAATTTTTGCAAACCCCCATGTGTTGCATTGTCAACTCCCACAAGGCCATCCTAAACCCCAATACTATAGGGAAACAATAATAGTTTTGTAGGAATCAAAGAAACCTAGGGTTGAACATGGGACATAATGATGCAGACCTCCCCGACCCTTGGGTCGAAGTCCGCTCACAGGATCATTCTTTGTCTCCTTTGAGCTGGATCGGCTCTTTTGATTCCCTACTGGAATCTCCCTCCAATTGATCCACAAGTCCTTTGGAAGATCCCCTGTGTGAACAGCACCAGGTACGATCTCCTTCCTCCCCAAGTGACCACAACGCTATGACCAAGGCCTGATTCCAAAGGCACTTTTCACAGCCCGTAATCTCGTGAGTTCGCGAGTCGAAACTTCCGATTCTTTCTTCCCAAATTCACGTTACCCAAAATGTTGATACGGGTATGGCTCCCTTATGTCATCGCCCTCCATGCGTGACCTCCAGCTAGGCTTATCACTAGCACCCCTCGCTACTCACCACTTCACGAGTTGTAGTGTCGATCTCACGTTCTCTTATCTCATGAATTCCCGAGATGCAAGAAGTCAACAGAGTGTTGACTCCTTTTGCTAGGCAACGCATGTTCGCCTATCTATCACACGGGCCCACCTTGTGGTTCTACCATGTGTCCCTCGTTCCCATCTTTGCACTTCACGACTTCACACCCCAAACGATGCCTCCTTTGTATCCCGACACCCTAAGTGTCGAGATCCCGAACTCCTCGCTGTTCTCTATCACAACTTGTGACTTCGGGATTTTTGGGACAAAAAATCTCGACTTCTTATCCTCCAATATGCCGAAATGATGAATTCTGACATGTTTCCCAGTGATGACCACAATGAAACTTCCTACCTTTTCAGAATTTTGGACTTCGCGATTTCGCGAATCCTGATGCTAAACTTTCGGTTCTTCAACCCACGAAACCCCGAAATGGTCAACAAAGGTTTGACCTCTGTGTCAACAAATACGCCACCTATCCACTCTCCACTGTCCATGATATTTAAATCTTTTCGCCCCTTCGGGACTTTGCACTTCGTGACCTTACGAATCTTGATGCAAGGGTTTTGACCCTTCAATTCGCAAATCCACGAAACGAGATTACGCGAGTGATCCAACGGTCCTTGTTGACATGGATCCCACAGTCCGATTTCTCCCTGGCTTGCACTTGAAGAATGCTTACCGTAAATCCTCTTCTCCTCTACAAGATCTGACGGCCCTCAGGACTTCGCGAATTCTCCACAGAGAATTTCTACCATCCAATGCCTCCTTGACAACTCCTGCAAAATGAACAAGTTATTCCTTCACGGAACTTGTCCACCTGCAAAAAAAATTTGCTACGCCTCCTTTCAACACTTCAAGGAACTAACTCTTTTGATCTTTTACCACAAACTTGAGTCTTCAAAAAGACTCCTGCACACACTCCTTGTGGA
>JASDQU011028134.1:36201-46370 GCA_032191745.1 Picea mariana
GTTCTTTCATTGACATAATGATCTAAATCATGCCATCTACACTTCAACACCCCTCTTAGTAATTGGTCCAACCTATTTCTCATATCTTCCATCGCTTGATATCCTCTAGTGTCAATATCAACCCTCCTCCTTGGCCTCAATGGTTGAGGATCATCTAGCTCAACACATACAATGGTGGGAATTACCCACTGGCCTCACCAACACTATATATGCACACACATATAGTAGATTATTATTAACAAATATTGAAATATTCTACTCTATGTAATAAATTCTAAATGCATCTATACATATTGTCCAAGCCCCATGTTCATCCAATTGGTCATTGGGTTAGTTGTAAGTTGCCCTGGTAGTTCATCCCATCATATGGATAGTCCTTGATATGTATCATGAAATGATCCAATGTGTGAAAAAATCAAGGTGAAACACATTCCCTTAAACCGTACCTCCCCATCATCATAACAACTAATCCCACCATTACATACTTAGCACCTTAGGACCTCCATCTCAGAAACTAACATGTGGTTGAAGCATGGGTATGTTCTTGAAATAAAACACATAGTACTATCCCAAATTCACAATTCCACCATTATTAATTGTGATAGGAGGTGATTTGATTCTTTATCACCATCAATAACATCTAGGCCCACCCACAGTAGGTCATAGAAAGGACTTTATCTACATACATCATCAATTCACCGGATATACTATGGGGTGCATGAGTTATTAAAACCCCTAACTTCCATCACCCAAAACCTTAGTCATCTAAAACCCCTAACTTCCAGAACCAATATTCATCCTCATATTATCCATAGGGGAATGGAAAACTACTAACCACTCTAACATATTTCACACCTAATTCCTATAGCCCAATCCCATAATCTTTATAACCCTTGAACATTATATCATAACCAATTTAATTGTCATTCTCTATCAAGCAAGTACTCTAACCCTTGTCCCCAATAACCCTTAATCTGTAGATTATATAACTGCTAACCCTTGTAATCCCTAACCTCGAACACTTATAACCCCTTATCCCTAGCACATGTAGTAATTGATATGATCCATAACCATTATAAGTTGTGTCACATGTTTCATCCTTAACCTCTATAAAAAAAAATCCCTAACCCTTACATTCCATAACAATTATAAGGATTATCAACTAATAACTATATACACTAATGTATGGAACCCTAAACCCATAACCTCTATAACCCTTAACCCTTTTCATCCCTAATGTTTAACCCATATCCCTTATAATATGTAACCCCTTTAACTATAATTTTTAAGACTATTACGTACAACCACTATTATCGAGTAACCATCTAACCCATAAGAACCTATATCCATTAACCTTTATAATCGCTATAATTTATTTCCCCAAACGCATTTGACTCATAACCACTACAATTTTTAGAATCCCAAACCCCTAAACCCTTGAAAATTTAACCCTAATCTTTAACCCTTATAACCCCAAACATGTACATTAACTATTACATATATCCATTATTAGTACTAGTCTATCACCTATGTTAACCCTAATCACTAACCTCTATAATTTCTAACTTATAAACCCCAAATAGCTAAAGCCTAACTTAATAACCCTAAGCACTTAATACCTATATCTCACAAACATTAATCGTTATAATACTCAAACCATATAACCACTTTACTCCATAACACTATAATCCTTATCATCCCTAACACCTAACCCTTAATTCTCGCCATACCTAACCCCTATAAACATTAACCCCTAATCCTGATAAAGCACAATTCTAAACCAATATAACCTTTATCTAACTTGTAACCCCTAATGAGCTTAACTACCATAACCCCTAACTCATATATTCATTAACCTTTAACTCTTGTAACATTTATAATGGATAAACCCTATTCTCAAACCCCTATAAACCCTCACTACTATTACCTTAATTGGTATAAACCCTATAACCCTTAGAATACCTAAATTGAACAAATATGACCTCTAATCCTAAAACTCTAATCTATAATAACCCATGTTTTACACATCAAAGTTACTCACTTCAATAGAGTCACAAGTGTCATCATTACAAGTGTTGTAAGTGTCACATATTGTCTGCAAGTGTCGCATCTTGACCACAAGTGTCGCAAACATCATACTGCCATATTGCTTATGTCGTGCCTCTAACAACATCATAAGGACACTTAAGAAACCTCAAAGACTAGTTTTGAAGAGGATAAATCACTTGACAAGGAGTACAAGCCTTTTGCCATTGAAAAAACTACTTTAAAATGATTTTTGGAAGGCAACGCTCCCCTACCCACTATCAGGGAGCCCCACCACTCCCTAGCCTTCTTTGGGGGAGTGTTGAAATGCTATGTGAACCCTTTTGGGGGAGCGCTACTGTTACCCATGGTTTTTTTCATCATGATGGTGTATTGATGATGGTGAACTCAGGCTCCTCATAAGAACTTTCTCCTGAGAAAAGTTACATTCATCTCTTCCCAAAAAACTTACTTTTGAAGAGGGTTCGCAGGTTGCTAGTATACCAGGGTGCGATAATGACCCATTCTCACAGGTTTCCTTAAGCCAAGGTGTGAACTTCTCGCATTGTGCTGAATAGCTAGGGTGTGAACCTTCTCTAAATCTTGGAAAAAGATGAATTCTCGATGGTTCTAGAAGGGAATATTCTAGAAGAATGGGTTGGCATTCTAATGGTTATCCTTGTACTAGATTCCCTGATATTGTGGGATCATTATTATCTAAGTAACCATCTCATTCTCTCCTATATTATGATGGAATTCTCATGGAAAAGGTTAAGCAAGATTCATTGGAGAATTGGTGAAAGAATTGTGTGAAGGACCTAGTTTTAACAGGAGCTTGGAGACTCTAGCAAGTCTATCAAGAGGATTTGATATTCTTCATACAAGGATTGAGCGAGTGTGTGTGTTGGAGCCAAGAGCCACTGAAAGGGAGCTTGTGACATCAAGGCGATCAGGTTGTAATGTTCTACTTTCAATTAATCTGATACAGTGGCATGTCTTTTTCCCATAAAGCTATTCTCACTTTATTGTGTAATTTCTTGATCGTATACATAAGTTGACAGTCAAATATATTGTGCTATATTCACTTTGGTTGGTTTGTGTTGTCTTGGTCTTGACTTCACAAGAGCACTGGAGAAAAGCAGGAACAAAAGAGACCCTAGGAAGCATTACAAAGGTATGTTACTTGTTCCTCCCTACTAGCTAATTCAATGGTCAAAACTTAGGGAAAGAGTCATGTCCTGTCCTTTTTTTTTCTAGATCCGGGTGGATCTAGGGAGATCTGTTAGTGTCTGCACCTACCGATTAGTCCGATAACAAAATTGGTGACTCCACTGGGGAGATATCCCATTTTCTTTGTGGTTTTTTGTATTTTTCCTTGGCCATTTGCTCTTGTATTACCTTTCTCCATTCATATCAATCTCTCAGTCTTCAGGATACCCTGATAGACCCTCTGGGTCCAGAGGCCTCTTCAAATTTTGTGTCTTTTTCCAAAATTTGATTAGTTTCAGATATTCTCGCACTGCACTCCACAGTAGCCTGCGAGAATATGTTGAGTTCGTACCCTTCTTTGAGGTTCAGTGCGAGGTTCTCGTACTCTTCTCAAAGCTCACCTGCGAGAATGACCTATTCTCTCACTGCGTAACACTCTCAGCTTGCGAACCCATTTTTTTACAATTTTTGCTTTAAGACTTTGGCATGATCAACTGCCCAGATCATTAAAAATTCCTAACTAGACCTTTGTGGACCTTTGGTTGATGTTCTCTTATCTTCGTTTTTGTGCACAAACAATCTTAGGATTTCAAAGGCTCTTCCTGTCACTTTTTTCTTGACTTTCGTTTCTTGACATTTCTCTGCAAAGATATACTCTCTGATTTTGGAATCTGAGTGTGCTTCTTTGGTTAAGAACCGGTGATCGGTTGAAAGTTGAGTTTCTTTGTCTTTATCATTTTCTCATTGTTTGAAAGATAATTTTTCTCATGCATTTGAAAAGACTAGTTTGATTTGCTTGTTATTTTTGTTTCCATTGAAAGAATGGTTTGGGTTTTTATCTATTGCTTGTTCATTGGTTTTTGATTTTCTGCACTCTCACCATCATGGTGTAGGTCCTTTTTGAAAAGTGAACAAACGTTTTTCTTTCAAAATCATTTTTGTTGTCGAAAGTATTACAAATCAATTGTTAAAATTATTGAAAAAGAAACAATAGAGACTTGTTATTTTTGCGTGATTTGTTGCAATTACATTTTAAAGGAAATTGTGTCTTGTAGTTCAAGTTTGATCTGAAAAACTTCTCTTTCCCTCCCGTACATAGGATTCATTGAACAAAAATTGCTATATTGCATTTTTATCCATGCATCGTTGGGTCAGAGTCTTATACAACATCAGTTTCATCTCCTCTTCCTTTGAGTAACAACAGCCCTTAATAACACTGCGCAATTGTAAAATTTAACTAGTAACTCTTTTCTAGGGCTCTATTACACCAACATTTAGCTAGGCTAGTGCTTTGGAGTAGGAAGAGAGATACACTCTCCAAAGCACAAAACACACAATAGCATCTTTTTTTAAGGAGTGTTAAATTCCATTTCCAACATCTTGTCCTGGGAAGCTCTTCTCACACAAGGGTCAAACATGAGGTTGCATTGATATTGGCAGAGTTACTCACCCTGCTTTGTTGATATCGGTGTAGATATTGCACGTGTTATAGGGGTCACTCGGAGGTATACCCACAATGATGAGTGGAAGCCTTTTGAGTTGATTTTGGGCTAGATACCCTACCCTTGCGTGTGGATCGGACTGTTGACTATACACCTAGGCTTTATTGTTATCAGTGGTAACCTTAGCGGCCTACCTTTCTAGGGTCTTACACAAAGTGACTGTGAAGGGGAAAGTCTTCGCGGTACCTGGGATCGACGTTGACCAAACTCACTCGCGCTCCTTGGAGGGTATAGCCACGATTATGTGTGGGAGCTTGCACCAGGGTGTAAGTCCGTTAAGCAGGTCGTCAGCATAACTTTTCCACCTTAGCCCAACCCCTTCTCATCTCGTTGTTACGATGTTGGATTTCATCAAAAACTAGTGGCTTCGGAATTAGAAGGTCTTGTTTGCTTGGTGTTGCTTCCTATATTTTGTTTACTAGCGCGTGTTGTTTGTTTACCAAAGTTGACCATAAGATTTTCTTCATGAAGTTTGTCACTCGTTTACAATAGCTCCTCCACGTCGTTCACATAGAATGCAGGGTTTATCTCCAGAGCAGCTGGAAGGTTCTCAACCCTTGCCTACAAGTACACTTGAGGGATCTCCTTAGCAAGGTGAAGTCCCAATCGTCACCACGCCACAAGTGGAATGAACTGACTATCTAGAACATTTCCAAATCACCAATACTCGAGAGGACTTTTGACTTCAACCTGATTCCGAGCGACTGTTTATGCGACTAAATTCTTCTAGAGACTTAGTTGTTACATCTTCGAGATCACCAGTTGGATCCTTTCCTGGCATAGAAGGCCAGGATATTTTTTGGTCTACAGGTGTTTTTCAACGGGACCTTTTTGGTCCAAGTTCACCTATGATTTCTGAAATCACCCCACCTATAATTTTTGAAATCTCTAGTCCAGAGACAGTACCATTTACTACCACCTATCGCTTTACTGTCCCTATTGAAATAGCCCATCATACAGATACTACGAGTGTTCCCACTGGGTTTACTGCGGTTAGTCTCGCTCCCATCAACACACCGCAAACACCCAACTTCACTCCAACACTACCACCCAGATATCGTGCATTGAATGCTTCCATTCCCACTTCTACGTAAACACCATCTAGCTCTCCTGGTGGTCCTTCTTCTTCTGGGCACTCTCTTCCCAGTTTTATTCCGACACTCCCTCAATTTCCTTTTGGAGGACCTTTCTCGTCTTCTACTAGCAATCTTAATCCTAGTGGCACTATTCCGTCATTCACACCAAATTACCAGATTCTCGTCGGTGGACAGCTGCACCAAGGTGGCATGACTCAACCCTCTTTCAGTAGGTAAATTACTCTTGGAACGCAAATCCCTATTGGAACACTACCCCCAATTGGCACACCACCTTCGTTAGGAGGATCGACCCCACCTTTTGGACAAAGCATATCTCCATCCTTGGCCCATTATTGGAATCAGTTGATACAACATCATCCTCAATCGACTGGGGAGTAGCAGTTTCCAGCTACATCTGTAATACCCCCTAGTATGGGCCAACCATATCCAGGTTCATTCAATCCTATTTGGGGCTCGACTGCTCAAACTCATGTCCCTATTCCAGGGTACAATCCCATGAGTTACTATCCTCTTCAACCACCACCGAAGCTGCATGGGTCTTCACATTATATGCAGACTGCTTATGGTCCTAGTGGTTTGCCAATGGGACTTCCTCCCCAAAGCCACCAATACCCGTAGGTGAATCGACAATTGCCCTTTATCACCACTTTGGATCTTCCATATTTCTCAAGGATTTTAAATGATCCAATTCGTCACTCTCCCCAATGGCCTGCTATACTAGCCAAGCTACCATCATACATTCCTAAACGGAAAAGCGGGAGAGGACCCAAACAATCACGTTATGGCTTTTCACCTATGGTGCTCATCCAACTTGTTGATGGATGACTCTATTTGTTTACGTCTTTTTCAACGAACCCTCACAGGTTCTGTTGCGAAGTGGTATATAGAATTTCCACAAGGTTTCTTCTCTAACTTCAACACCCTAGCTATGGCTTTCCTCACACACTACCAGTTACCAATTCATTATGACATGGGGACTGAGATTTTGACTTCTTTCAAACAAAACAAAGCCACTCATATATCTGATCACATTCATGAGTGGTGATGGAGACGATGTCTCATTAAACTCGAACTCCCCGATCAGTTGCTGGTAGAATGGTTCACAAAATCATTTGTGAAGGACATTGGTCGTGACATCACCATGGGTGGAGTAGTCATGGAAGAATAGGCCATCAGTCGTGCTCAATATCTAGACCTCGTTTATTCACAAATGGGTACCCTTTACGATTTACTACCTGACTTACCTCGTCCTTCCACTTCCACCACTTCAACTACTCCAGCTGCTTCACATGCAGCCGATGATGTGATTGGAACTTTCCAGGCCCAAACACATTCCGCCTCAAGCGCAAACCCAAAACCTACTTCTTCTAATGTTCAAAATTCTTCATCTACTGCCCCTCCCACCGACAAGACTTCTGAGGTAAATGCAGTTCAATCTACCCCTTCCGGTAAAAATAAATCCCATAAAGGAAAGGGTAAGAATAAGGAGGGAAAAAATACTTCTCAAGTAGAGCAAACCAAAACTACCCCTGTTGACGATCAGGATAAGTGAAAACCTCGATATCCTTGTCTTATCTGTGGTGATGATCACTACACGAAGGATTGTCCATGATGCGCCGAGGTCACTAAGTTCCTTCAAGGAGCTCCAAAACCACCTGCTCTAGCCGTTTTGTCCCAACCCTTCCCATCTCAACAACAGGCTCAGTTGGTCATTCATGACCAACCCTCATCTTCTACTACATCCTATGTATTGATGTGTACTTGCGATTCAAAGAAGAACGACNTGCCGTTTTGTCCCAACCCTTCCCATCTCAACAACAGGCTCAGTTGGTCATTCATGACCAACCCTCATCTTCTACTACATCCTATGTATTGATGTGTACTTGCGATTCAAAGAAGAACGACATTACACTCACCACTCAAGCCAAATATTATTCTCCCTCTAAAGAGAAGGTTGATGATCTACCTCCTTCCTCGGTACAACCCTCTCCCGTGACTCCACCTACCAATGGTCCTCTTCATATCGAACAACCGAGCCTCGACACAGTTCTTTGACCTCCCCCAAAGGGCGGCGTTCAGAAATAAACTTTCAATCCTCATGCTCGTGCTACCCAGAACTACAGCATTGTTGAATATCTGGCCCAAGCATCTTCTGCGATGTCAGCCCTCAAAGCCCTTCAAATTTGTATCGCACAATGGAAGGCACTGTTGAAAGCTATTGGTGGAATCAACCAGATGGATACAAATTTAATAATATTTGACTTGGAAGATCACATTCCACAGTTACCCCCTCAACTCCCGTTCCAGATCTAAGTGATTGTCTCTGACAAAACCATTTGTCAAACCATTATCGACGAGGGTGCCTCGATGTGTGTCATGTCTCTTACTTGCTGGAAAGCCATTGGCTCTCCCCCTTTGAACGAATCCCAAAACACTCTTAAAGCCTTCAATGGATTTATTTTTAAGCCCTACGGTATCCTTAATTCATTGCCCATCACGTTAGAAGGAAAAATGGTCCAAGTTGAAGTGGAAGCCTTCAACGCTCCCCTTGATTACAATCTTCTCCTTGGCCGCAGCTGGATCGATTTCATGCACGCCATTGTGTCGACCCTATTCCATGTGGTACGTTTCCCACATCAAGGGAAGGTCATCACTGTCAACCAATTAGCCTTCTTTAATTCCGATACCCATAATGGCAATGTACTATTCATCGCTAAAACCCCACTGGGTTATGAGAACGTCGGTGTAGGCCTTATTAAAGAATCTTTGTTAATGAGTACTTTCCCTATTCCAACACCCGATGTTCCACGCTCGTCTGTTGCTTCAATAAACATGAGCTCCACCTCGATTCACAAACTTCCTGTGTCTCACGACCCCTGGATAGTACCTAATCCTGGAGATTATCTTTGTTACGATGATGAAATGTCATTAAGTCCAGTCAAATCTTCCTATCAGGCCATTCAATCGACAACACCTTCTACCCCCTCTCTTGGTGAGTTGTCTTCCGATCCTTTTCGTGTCATTTTTCCCCCTGACGAGATGATCATGTTTGTCATGGAGGAAACCCCTTGGGACGATGGACATCATCATTCCATCCTCTTTCTAGAACAACATACCATTGAGAATTATCAATGGTTATCGACCCTGTCGACCGTTGTCGTCATTTCATCCATTCCCGGGTCCTCACATGATGTGTTTTCCGAAGGGAACTTAAGCAATATCTCACCCACAATTCCCCTCGACACATCTGTCAAAGCAGTTGATTCCTTAACTGATGAATCCCTTTTCCTCATCAGCACTGATGATCTTTGGTATGGCGATATCATTATATATCTCCAAACCCAGACTTTTTGGCCAACTTTGTCCAATACTGAGTGACGTCGAATACGATACCAAGCTCGTCAATATATTATCCTCAGGGATACTCTTTATCGTCGCAGGATTGAGTCTATTTTTTGACACTGCCTCACTTTTGATGAGGCCGAGAGAGCTCTGAATGACTTCCATTCTGGAGCTTGTGGTGGTGTTGGCAGCCAACCCTAATTTTTTTTTATTACTCTCAAAAGCTGCCTACACCCCTTGCGGTATCATGACAAATCATTGTTGCATTGTGCTAATAGACATGTGCTTCATTTTTGCAACCATTACAATTCAATTTCGACTCAGTTTTCACAATTGCAAATGTAAAAACACCTCTTTCGTTGATTATACTGTCATCGTCCTTAGTTGATTTGTTGGTTGATACTTGATCACTAGTTTATCATATGATTGATAAAGGTTTTATCAGACTTATGTTCTTGATCATTATCTTACCTTGATTGCGCATTTGGATATATTTCACTATTAAACCTTTGGGCATGAAAGTTATTGGTCTTATTTATGAAAATTATAACGTATCTGCTCATATTTTTTTATCCTTGCTATGGGTTTTCATTTGATTATCATATGAAAAAATTGTATTGTGTGGCTCTAAGGCTTTGGAATACAAACATATGTGGTATACACCAAATACATTGGCAAGTTCATAAAGGTATGGTAGAAATAGTTTTAAAGGCGCATAAGTTAATCTTATTCGATTTTGCAAATCGATACTTGGCATATTATGCTTGCGAGCAAAGAAGATTATACGATGATTGATAGAACCCCGAGCTATCAGTTAGTACTAAACCCTGTGATTAAGCGGATGATCAAATGGTGGAATTGGCACGTTAAATCGGTAATTAATGCTGGTACTGTGTTGGTTTTAAACTTAACACTTGGCGCTTGGATGTCATATGATGTGTTGGTTCTGACCTGGATATTGGCACGTAGAAGTGGTGAATCACCCACTCGCTGG
>JASDQU011028135.1:0-14804 GCA_032191745.1 Picea mariana
TTTGTCCTCCGTGCCTTGAGTCCCCCCACAATCCTCGCCCCCAGCTGCATGCGATGTTCCCTCAATTTCAGTGTTCTCTTTGCCTCTGCCTTCTACGCCTTGGTCGCTGTTGATTGTGGGCGGTGTTTCCCCTTCGTTTTCCAAATCTTTGAAGCTGTTAGTGTTGCCCTGGGATCCTGGAATGCTTTGGATCGTGGTTGGGTTATTTGGTCAAGGGCCTCTAGATTTTGCTCGTCCTTTCCGGGGCTTTTGCCATCCCTCCTCCTTTTCTTTCTCCTGCGCGGCCTTGGGACAGTTCCTCTGGAAGTGGCCGTAGTCATGACATTTTCTGCATTTAAATGGCAGTTGTTCGTAATCTAGTTTTTGCAGGTGTTGCCAATCACCCACCTTCAGTTTGACTGCTTCCGGCAGTCCTACTTCTAGATCAACTTCGACACAAATTCTGGCACAAGAATACTGATCTTTTGGATCTGCTTTGTCGATATAGTGGCCGAGACCGTTTCCTATTGCTTGCAGCGATGAAGAGTTCCAGCAGTGGATGGGGAGGTTTGGGAGTCTGACCCAAACAGGGACGTCCTTTGGGATCTCCAGGGCTGGATCGAAATTTGGAGTCCAGCGATTCAACTAGAGCCCTTGTGCGCCCATAAATTAAGGGTCGTTTCTGAAGATTAGGTCCCGGTCCTCCTGGGAAATGAACTCGAAGATGTAGAAGCCTTTGCCAACGGAGTAGCAGGTCACACTGTTCTTTGTTAATGGACTCCGGTTCCTCTGAATCCAGTTATCGGTTGTTCTGGTGGAAGGCCAAAGCCCCATGAACTGGCCGACTAAACCTCGCTCTGAGAGAGAGATTGCTACTTTCATTGGTTGTTCTGGAGGAAGGCAGATTTCGGGTATGGCCTCCAAACGCTTTACAAAGGTCGAGGATTCGCCTTGGGTTGTCTTCTTCGAGCAGGCTGTGATCAGTTTGTTGAAAGTCGAAGAGGGGGAGGGAGGGGGCGGCGGCTCCCCTCCATCCTGACTTGCCATGGCGGCCGATCCACTCAGAGCACGTCAAACCCTAACCGATTCAGCGCGTTTTTTCCTCTCGATCTATTCGATTATTATTATTATTGTTATTATTACATCTTTTTTTAATTCCTATATATTTATCAAATGTAGTCACTCATAAATATTAATATTAATATTAAATTATTATTTAAGTAAGAAAATTGTTTATATAATTGACAATATTATTTAAAAACAAACACCTAGGAGTGGCAGTATGAATTAAAAAAATATCCAAATCTTAAAATGTAGCATTACATCCATATCATAAGGTTATCCAAATGGAAGGAGGATCTTCATCATCATTTTTTTTAAGTTATTTTGATGGGTATGAATTTCATGTATGCATTTAAACAGAGGAAAAAATATTTGAACTTTACAATTTTTACAAGTAATAAAATAAATTTTACCAATTTACTATAAATTATTATTTTTAAAATTGTTTATTTTCATTTTTTAACCTTGAATTTCAACTATTATTCAATTTACCATAGAATAATACTTTTATGGTTGATTATCATGCTTTGGCATTGAATCTCAAAATGATAGTTCATGTTGGATACACATAAATTAAAAATCCATCATTACATATGTTGGTGGAACCTTGACCTGGAAAATTGCAAATGACATAGTAGGAAACTTATCATTGTGTTGTGATCTAATTGAATCTTAATATTGTGTTATTGTGTGTCAATTAGTCATATTATGTTTTCCATTGTTCTTAGTTCTATGTATAATTTCTTCAATACCAAGTTGAGTTTCAGGATGGTATTCAATATGTCCATAGTATATCTTTATAAGAATTTTTACTATTATACATAAGTATATTAGCAAGATGAGATTTTAAAGTCATGGAAATTATTCTAAGATGTCAAACATGATGCATTTGATTGTTCATTATAACACACACTCCCACACACAACATGTCACAAACAAACACACATATTGCATCTATGGTGGTTAATGTATGTTGATTGACATATTACTTTTTAAACAAGGTTATGAACATTAACTATTAAGAATAACTTTTCAAAGAATAACAAATACTTTAAACCAATGGGATAATGATAGCAAAAAATGTTCTTCATTAATGTCTTCCTTGAAATAATAAATATATTCTTTAAAAAAAAACATAAATAACTAAGAACTAATTAGTTTAATTAGTTTCATGTAATTAGCCATAGAAACAACAATTTTACAACCATGATTACACCTTGTATTATAGTCCATTAATGGTCTTAATTATTCATTCATTGGTATGATTAGTATGATGTATAAGATTCCTTACACTTCATTTTCATTAAGTTAAGTGTATAATAAATATTTTTTGGAGGGAGGATGACAAGGTCCACTTTAACCTACAAGCCATCTAATTTGGTCGACTAAAAGAGGATCTCTTTCACATTATATGTATTTGACATATAGATGATTTGATATAGCTAGTTTGTCAGGCCAATTTTTATGAATAATTTATTTTGGGGTTCAATATATTTGTGAAAAAATTGTAAGATCTTCAACATTTTTACTTCTAATGTTGAATTCAATATGTTATTCATTTAATCAATATATTTATTAGCATTATCCAATATATATTTCACCCATGTTGTGTTGTAAAGTGCACTTAACTTGTCTCGTTGCAATAAAACATTTAGCACATAAAAAAAATTACACAAAATGTCTTCAGTGTATCTTGTTAAGTATGTATCAAACACGTCTTGATTATTATGTGCTTGTGCACATAAAATATGCTTGTACTCAATCCACTACTTATTACGTACTATTGTAGAAAAACAAATAGGCTTTTACACTCAAAAATCATTTTATTAATTTAACGTATGACAATAAATATATGTCAAAAACACCTTTTATGCAATCTCCCAAAGGAACAACATGTAGATCTTATCATTAGAAATGAATCACAATTCATTAAAGAGCTTAACTTCCAAAACGATTTAATTTATTTTCAGCATGATGGTTGTAATGGTTGTTAATGTTTCATATCCAACATTGTAAAATGAATAAAAAAGCATAATTGGCCAATTATAGAAAACCATAATAAAATGGCACATCCTCAATTTAAATGTTCAAATAAAACATGTACATATCACTCTTTGTTGCCATCACCTTTATTATCTTCCTCGCTTGGCATTATAACATTGTTTTTCTCATATATAGTTGTAAGAAGTAGTGGGATGTTTTGATTGTAGACATTTGCAAGCTCTATTTTTTGCATGTAAAAAGCTGCCAATTTTTTTTAGAATCTCCATACAATACTAATTTGTAATTTTGTTGTTTAGCCTAGCTACAACTTCTATAATACAAATTTACCCAATTTCGATTTAAAAAACAAAACATTGTTGTTCTAAAAAAGATGTCTTTGTCTTAAATTGTATCTTAGTACAAACCACCAGTCCCTATCCAACACATCCAAGTAAAAAAATAATTGGTTGTAGTGTTTTGGGAAAACATAATGCTCCTTATTATGATCCCGCATCTTTTTAGAGTTGATACATTAGCCCACTATCATGATATCTCTTTATCTTACTCCAATTGAAGGTATTCCAACACTTGCACCTAAAAATAACACATTGGAAAGATGAGAAGTCCACTTGCATGATTTATGGTATCCTTATGATGTAACCTAACTTCCCTTCTATTAAGTTCTGATCATGGTGGCTATCATGACTAGATTGGTCAAACTTGACCTCCACTCAATAGTTTAGTGTGACATGTCCATCATTGACATCCTTAGTGCAAAAGTGATGTATGTATGCCCACATAGAAGGAAAAAATGCACATGTAAAAACACAAATAAAGGAGTTGTCATACATCTAATAACCCAAGCATTAATAAAAATAGAATACATTTAATAATTCAAATGTGCATTATAAAGTGTATAATGTACACAAAGAGATTATTATAGAGTTGTTTCACTTGATCCCTATGTTTAGTGCATCATCTTCACCATGCACATAATGACAAGACATGCCACATTCTCTTTGATCCAGTCAGCCACCCAACTATTGGGATAAATCATTGGCATATTTTATTTTAAATGATCAGGATAAGACATGCTTCAATCATTCATCCATATGAATTATTTATTGTCACTATCCCAATTCCTTCCCCTCCCTTCATACAATGCAACTCACGGTTGCATTGCCTCCACATTGTAAAGAATGAATTTATTAATGGCATCGATTTATGAATTCATCAATGATTTATGAAATCAAAATGAATAGTATGAGATCAAATATATATTATCAAGTTTAGTTTTAAATATTTACTCTATATAAATTTGACAAAAGATAACCAACTTACTCTTTATCATACACCATTTTCCATTGTTTGGAGTAGCTCCCCTTCCCTTTTTTCCTCATCCCATTGGTCAACCCAAACCATTGTGCATAGTGTGTCTTTGATTTGCTTGATGTACTCACTAGCACAATAGAATGACTCATATACTATGTACCACTCCACCATAGATCCCTCAAGCTTTGCCCTTTTTCGAATAAACCCCTTCAAATTTTTCATGCACCTCTCTAAGAAGAACATCCAACAACATGAGACCACCCTAGATAATTCAACCTCATCAACTAGGTAAATTAGAAGATGAACTTGCAACTAGTTCCTTCTCTAGCATACATACAATCTCAACTACCTCTCAATGCCACCATGGAATGCTAGCCATGTGAATCTCCTTTGATGTAATCCAATGTACAAATGTAAAAAATTTATATGTGGCACATCGCAAGTCCTAGGGGGGAGTCATGGTTCACACAACCACACATGAACAAAGGATAATGGCACTACAAAATAAACACATACAAAACTAATTGGCATAAAATTGTTAGTGCATAGCATATTATAACCTACACTGCAAAAAAAGAAGCATTCAATCAACTTGCATACCCTTACAAGGTTTACATGGTCATGTGATTTCACCTCCGACAATTGTTCTTCTATAGTGAGGTAGCATCATAGAGTCGACATGTATCGTGCCATAGAGATGACATTTTCATCCCAGTGGACATTTTCTCAACATAGGTGTCAAAAATTCAGGATCATCAAACATACATTCCACATTTGAATCAAACAATTCTGCAATTTCCTTCTCCTTCTTTATGTCATGTGCCCTAAGCTAGTCTATTGGTTTTAGGTCTATGGGTTCTCTCTAGTTTACCATTGAAAGCAAATGTTTATTTTCTATAAGAATGGTCTTCTGGAAGGAATACCCTCAAGCAATCATACAATAGTTTTTGTAGGTGATTGGACCACCTAATCTTTATACAAGGTCCACAACATTTACATCCATGATACCCTTTTGTTACAAGACATGTGATGTTATTGTATATGAAGCACATTAGCATCAAAGAAGATAGTTGCACCAAATTAAGTATGTCAAATAATGTTGTGGATATAAACAAATCAATCAACATCCTTGCCAAAACAAACACTCGATCCTGGATAATTATGTGTGATGTATGCACATATGTCATACAATGTCAAAAACCTCTCTACTGGGAATGGTCTTGATAAATCATATACATTTATCCCTTCCCATAACTACTTCAATTCATTGATAAATTATTTGAGGTAGACACCCATTATCTTCACTTATATTCTATCATGGACTCTAAGAGCTAGCATAATATGTTCATTCTTCACAGGAAACCATTGGGGGATATCATTATTGATCACTACTATTGGCCAAAAATAATATTCGATGTTTTAGAAAGATTACAGATTAATTCCATCCATGGCTATGATCAACCGAAGGCTTCATATTTCATCATTTAATTTATCAAGCCATGCATTTTCCATGTGTTTCATGGATATTGAATCCATTGAGATCTACATACATTCCTAGTTCACTTATGTGTGAGGCATGCCACCCCTGCAACATGGCTAATTCTTTGCAATGAAAGAGCATTTGATTCCTTCGGTTATAGGCATCTACCTCACTATATTATGAGGAGGACCATGTGCCTTACCTTTGTTTTTTAATTTCTAGTACCTATCACGCCCACAATCTAGACATATCTCTTTGTCAACATATTCACCTCTACATAGAATGAAATCATTTGGACATGTGTGATATGATATGTGCTTAACAACCAACTTTTTCAATAGTTGTTTTACCTCTTCACAGTTGTAGAGGAGGAAATTATCACTTGGAAGTATCTTATCTTTGAGTAACCTACAATTAGTGGGAAATATAAATGTACACTATCATCCAGCATGCATGAAATCCATTTTTGTTGTTGATTGTGACAAAATTCAAAATATAGGGAACTTAATGGTCAATTACCTCGATATTGTCAAGAAATACACGTCTGAAATATCATACCTTACTTTCAAGTTGTACAACTACATTGTTGTCCTTGGTTATGTATATCATGATCCATGTCCAAAGAGAGTGGTGGTGGAAGCAAATTTTAGGCTTTTGAAGAAGGTATAAGAAATATAAGAATCATCCCTTGTTCATCCATTTTGGTTCTCTCATACTAGCAAGAGATATAATTTTTTCTCTAAGAGTGGCGAAGGTTTAGGGACCCACAGCACGGCCATACCCCCTATCGTATTTTTTCACAAATCTAATGGTGGTCAACAAGTTGATAGATGTTTATCCTGTAAAACTAAGGAAAACTTGAAGAAATATGAGAGTTGGAAAAGACAGAATAGCCAAAAGAATTGACCGCTTCTTAGTAGATGAATCTTTCGTGGATGGTTACATTAGTGGGTGGGAAATGGGGGAGAATCTTATCACTTCCCCATTTTTCTGGAAGTTGTTGGAGGTTCCCAAAACCTCCCAGTCCTTTCAAATTCAATTCTAAATGGCTTAAATATGAGGGTTTCATCAATCTGGTCAAATAAAGATGGAGGCCTTTTGATCGTGAATCAAATGAGTTGGCTTCATTGCAGTTCCATCACAATCTTAAAGCAGTCAAAAAATGCACTATAGAATGGGTTTTCAATAATAAAAAAAAGGGATGAGCAAGATTTTTGGAGTTTGAACAAGCCCTGCAGGTTATTTACGAATCAGAAGGATGGGGTATATCCTCTCTAGAGTCCAAAATGGCTCTAAAATATCTAGAAGGAAAGAGGAGAAAACTTCTGAAAAAAAACAGAAGCGACTTGGCATCTTAAAAGTAGGGCTATTTGGATTGCCAATGGGGATGAGAATACGAATTTATTTGATGCTTATGCAAAGGGCCGAAAATCCATAAATACAATCTGGAGTCTAAATGACCAAAAAGGCAGGATAGTCACCTCCTTTGATGATTTAGCTCGTTTAGGAGTGGATCATTTTCAGATTCTTTACGAGGCTGGCGAGAGGGTTTCAATTGGACAAATCATAAGACTTGTGAGATACTTCCCAAGATTCATAGATGAAGAATCCAATAGATCCATGTTCAAGGAAGTGACTGAGGAAGAGTTAAAGACTATCTTGCACATCTTTCAAAAGGACAAAAGTCCTGGCCCTGATCGGTGGACGATGGATTTCTTCCTCGGACTCTATGAGGTCATCACTCAAGATATATTAGTTGTGGTGGAAGAATATCGAAGAGGAGGGCACATTTTTTCCCCTTTCAATTCAACTTTCATTGTCCTCATCCCAAAATCGGACAATCCTCTCTCCTTAGATGATTTCAGGTCTATATCACTCTATAACTGGATATACAAGGTGGTGGCCAAAGTTATAGCTCAAAGACTAAAAGACCTTTTTTTCGGAAAAAATTTCAAAAGAACAATTTTGCTTCTTGGAGGGAAAGCAAATCCATGAGGCTATAGGGGTGGCTCAAGAGGGTCTGCACAGCATCAAGACAAAGAAGGCTAAAGGGGTCATCCTAAAAATTGATCTGTCCAAGGCCTATGACTGGGTAAGTTGGCTTTACATCAGATTGATTCTCACCCATATGGGCTTTGATGTCCCCTTCATAAATTGGATTATGGGTTGTATCTCTTTGGTTTCCTTTGCAGTACGCATTAATGGTGTGGTCTCTCCCTTCTTTCGATTTGAAAGAGGAATGTGAAAAGGATGTCCTCTATCACCCCTGCTTTTTTTTTTGGTATTAGAAGGCCTCAGCAGAGCATTGGCCCATGCAAAATCCCAAGGAAATTTTATCGACATCCAAATAGAGAAAAATCTCTACATCACACATCTCCTTTTAGTTGATGATGTTATGATTTTCTGTAGTGGGAAGCAGTCAGACGTCGAATCCCTTTCAGAGATTCTAACTCTGTTTAGTAGAGCTACAGGTATGCATATCAATATTCAGAAGTCTTCTTTATCTGCAAATAATCTCTTCGTTGTAGAGTTGGAGCAGTACAAGTCTTTGTTTCCTTTTGAGCTAGTAGACTTTAACAAAGGATTCAAATACATGGGTTTCCACCTCAATCCTAATTGCTATAGAAAAGTGGATTGGGAATGGCACATTGGGAAACTTGAAAAAAAGGTCAAGGTCTGGAGTTTCAGATGGATTTCTAGGGCAAGAAGGCTAACTTTAGTGAAATCGGTGTTGGAAGCCATACCAGTTTATTGGATGTCTTTGGCTTGGATCCCTAAAGGAGTGTTGGAAAAGGTACGAAAAAAATGTTTTAACTTTCTCTAGTCTAGAAGTGGGGAAAAACATGTCATCCCCTGGGTAAGATGGAAAAAGTTGGTTGCACTGAAACTATTGGGAGGATGGGGCTTAAAAAACATATTCCTTTTTGCAAAATCCCTAGCAGCAAAATCAATTTGGAGGCTAATTGTGACAAAAAATCTTTGGACTGAGGTAGTTTCCCATAAGTATATCAATCCTGATACAGTCGAAGGGTGGTTGCGGAACATATGCAAAAAATTGACAAACTGCTCAATCATCTGGAAAGCAGTGGTAAATTGTTTCTCGGTGATAGGAGAGGGACTGGCATGGCAGATTGGCAATAGAGCCAAAGTTAGAATTGGCTCAAATCCTTAGGCTAGCAATGGAAAAAACCATATCTTGTTAGAAGATATTATACAGCAGATTCAAGAAAGGGGATTTTTTCACCTAAATAAGATAGCAGATCCAAGGACTTCCTCAATTTGGAATCAAGGTTAGTTGGGTGTTGCCCAGGTGGGACAAGGAGTTCACCAAGCATAAATATGTTCAAACTACCTTTTGGCCTTGAAAACTACACATGTCAGGATCACAGACAGGGAGGATGAATTAATTTGGAAACATGTGGAGCATGGAACTTACACACCGAAGATGGGGTATGTTCATCTAAACTTTGACATGTTCCAAAGAGAACCAAACTGGTAGTGGAAAGGCCTTTGGAAGTCTAAGTGTCCTTTGAAAAGTCAAATTTTTATATGGTGCATATTAGAAAACAAAATTCCAACTTGGGATCGTATGAAGAAAAGGATGATTGAAGGACCAGGTTGGTGCTCTCTATGCAAAAATGAAGAGTAGACGATGGGCCATATTTTTCTCTCTTGTCCTTTTATGCTAAAGGTCTGGAAATAATGCTCCTCCTTCCTAGACTTAAATTGTTCCTAGAGGGACATTGTTGTTGAGGAGGCCTGGATAATTTGGTCTTCGGATGCCAGTAAAAGGACAATAAGAGAGTTACCTTTGATTGTATGTTGGGGAGTTTGGTTGGCAAGAAACGCAACAATATTTCAGAATAGGATGGTCTCTCCGAAGTGTACTACAACACAAGGCCTAAGTATTCTTGAACAATTTCCTCAAGCTAAGGACTCTCCTCCAATGAAAGTTATCTACGAGGAACAAGTTGATAAAAATGTCCCTTGGGATTTTTTCGATGGAGCATCACATAACAATGGACAAGCTTGTGGGGGAGGTGAGGTTCTTTTCTTATCAGATTCCCACATCTTTAAGATACAAACAGGGCTTGGATCCGGCTCAAATAACTATGTTGAACGTATGGCCTTAAAACCGGTTATTCTTTTCGTAAGAGAAAACGGGGTGACTTCACTACAAATTTATGGTGATTCATTGAATGTAGTGAATTGGGCTAGGAAACTTAAAAAATGTCACAATATATTTTTAGCTCCTTTGATTGAAGAAATAGTCAAGATTTTAAATAGTTTTGACTCTTTTTCTATTCATCATGTCTACAAAGAACGAAATGTTGATGTAGACACTCTATCCAAATCTAGCATAGCGTTGACTTTTGGTTCTTGGACTATCCAGGAAACAAAATATGGGACCAAGACAGATTCTACACATTCTCCTTTCATTTAGACAACTCAGATGTACTTTTTTTTTGTGCTCAGTTGGACAGCTTTAACATAAGCTGAGTCTTTTGTATATCTTGATGGACTGCCTTGTTTTACACAAGAAAAATGAGCAGGTTTTTGTTGAGCATCAAACAAATTTCATTTGTCTAACACTCTTGCTAGTTATTTTTACTCTTGGGTTTAAGGATGTAAGTGGGACCCTAGTTGGTTGTCTCTTGGTATTCTAATGGTGGGATGAACCTCTTTTTGTCTCTCAGACCTCTTCGGGAGGAGGATTTTTGTCCTTTGCAAAAATACTGATACACCACTGCCTCTATGCAGCAACAACAATACATGTTCTGACATGTATCTACAAAATGTAATTCTATTCTATGAAGAAAATTATGTTTTTTTCCAAGGAAAAAGAAATAAGAATCATCCCCTGGGTCATCTTGTTGGAATGAATGTAACAACATTCCCTCCATGGCATGGGTATCTCATAAGAAATTGTCCATGCCCACCTCTATATTATTATCTTCATCTCCAACATGTGAAAAACTAGCGTTATTTTAGACGTTCTTTATTCATGGCTCAAGACGTAGTGGGAATCAACTAGGTGGTTGATTCAACCATCCTTGGTATTCTTCCTCTCCGAGATATGCTCATTTAACAACCTTCTCTCAATTTGACATCATAGTGGGATACAATGGTAGATGGTAGAGAGGTCACTCATTGTTAGAATCTCTATTGTAAAATGTTGAAGATTAAATCGATGATATTAGTAAACACAATGCATTTAGTATGTTCAAACATTTATTAGAAGCATGGAATTTTTTTACAATGGTACACATGAAACCAACCACTTTATAAAACAAACATCGCATTAAGAAATACATTTACATTAATTCCAATGAAAATCCAAAAATACAATTACTCATTGATGTTTTTGTTACACCCCAAGGGGACATCTAAAGGTAGTCCTAATGAAAGTTATCTTTTACAAGTGATTGGTGGTTTGTGAAAGTTATAGTTTATTAACAACTTGTCATCGGAGACAAACTACATATTGCATGCACAACAACAAATGTGGATGCCTTCCTTTTCATAAAGAACTATATGTCATTGAAGTATTGCTCAAAAGAACAAGTTGCACTAAACAATGAGCACCTACGAGAATTTATGAACCTTGCAATATTCCCATGATTACATGGATGACCATTGATGTATAATAGGTTCTTATTGTTAAAGTTTATGGAAGCATAACCATTCATGCACATACTATACATGGAAATGCTATGTTTGTATTTAACAATATTCAATCAATATGACTAACTATAAATAGGACCACATGGCATAAGTGCTACTGACTATTTGGGATTAACAAATACATGTGAAAGGGTAAACAACCAAAAATTTGCAACATCTATTTTAGACTTGGAAATCATGTAATTATTACCACAAAAGGATAATTTGGTCCCAATATGTGGCACAAGCAAGGAAGACAGCCAAGAGCCATACAAAGCATGGTTATAATTCTTTGCATATGGACAAGAAAAGAGAATTCATCACCACCCCTAAACAATTGAACTAAACTTGGTGTGTACTTGGACATTTTCTCTCTTAGCTCATACAACTTTTTAGATCTCCTATTAGAGATGTTTTGGGTAGTATTAATATCAAAATTTGGCTCACAAGAACTCTCGATTGACTCAACAGAAGGAGATAGTTTGGTCAATTTATGATGAAACATATTTGATTTGGCTTCTGACTTTTAAAAAAAGGTGCATATGGAAGTGTTCCTTTGTGTCTTTACTATATCACATATTGGATCCTCGATTGTAGTGGGAGGTATTAGACGACAAACTTTGGGTAGTCGATGATTAATATAGTGGGACAATGTGAGCCACCAAGGGTTCAACTTCAACCCTTTATATTTTGAACAACCACATACTACTAGGGTATTGTCAAAGAGATATAGTTCATGATGTAGTACCATTGGCCTAGGATGGTTTCCAAAAGATAACATGTTACAATCGGTGGGGTAAAGTGGCTCTCCATTTTTTGTTTACCATCTACCTACAGTATCTTAGTCCTTATAAGAGCTTGCAACATTTTTGGACTAATGGAATATCTTGTGCATCCAAATTCAAACCCAAATTAGGATATTGCAAAATTCAATGCATAATTATTCAACAACACATGTAAAGGCATCATAAATTCAATCAAATAATCAAAATATAAATAAAATCTAGACTTACTACAAATGGCAAGGGAGAACTTGATGAACTTGGAACGATATGGAATGAGTTGGAATTTGAAGAATTGATCATATGATATTATCACCTTTTTCCCTTGCATTGGAGCCAAAACCATAATTAATATATGTCTACATTCTTAAAAGAAAGAATGTGAAGCATGTAACATTATAACTTCAAACAAACTTTTGAAAGTTTTTTTTAAGTAGATGGTGTCAGTTTAAGCATCATGTGTATAATTTCAAATGATGTATTTTCCACTCATGTGGTAGTTTAAGTATCATTTATATAACTTAAAGTGATAACTTTCACACTCATGTGCTATGCATTTTTAAAATGATAATATGCATATATAACTTGATTAAACAAATATATCGTCTAAGTTTAATTCATGTGTGTGTTGGAATAGTTCTCTTGGAATAGATATTATGATGGACAATACTATAACAAAGGGAACGACATCCCATCCCATGAGGGATCAAATAATCATTGTGTACCCTGTAGAGTAATGAAATATGTACGTGTCTACATTCTTCAAAGAAATTTTGGGATGCATGTAACATTCTAACTTGAAACATAGTTTTGAAGGTATTTTTTAAGTAACCAATGCACCTTATTCACATTTATTACACTGGTACATATGTATATCCTAAACACACTAGTGTGCTAAATTAAGATACACATTGAGAATAAACCTTCAGAATAACTTCCACAAGTTTTAACTAGGGAGGTTTGCACTATTATTTTCATTGTAAACCATTTATTCAATGTGTTTAAGTCTACATAGTGTATCGGTGTGCTTAAGTTTGTAAGGTGCACCACATACCAATTTATTGTTTTTAAATGTGCATTATTATCATCATTGTGTTGAAATATCAAGTGAAAAAATGAGCAGGAATTTCATTTGTAAAAGTAAGTTTATAAAAGAAAACCCTAGTCCCTATTCCATTATTTTGCCAAAGGTTGGAGGGCAGACTTGTGCAAGAGATATTTACCAAGAAAGACTTTGGAGTGGACAATTTTTTTTCTAAAGATTTGAATTTGCAATGGATCATCATAGGTCACATACAAATTTGTAGAGGGGAAATTTAAGGTATGTAACTTCATTTTATTCATCTCAAAATTACCCTCAATCGATTCAAACAATTCCATAAGTTTTTTGTTTATTCTTATTGGTATTTACAATGCATTTTGAAGAAAAGGAAAGGTCTCAAAGTTACCTTCAATGTTGAAAACATTAATTTTCTTATTGCTTCTCTTCTGTTTTATGTTGATGCAAACTCTAGCATTGAGGGTTACTCTCTCTATTATTTGATAATTAGATCTTTTCTCTAGGCAATGAATATTTATTAGCTTTGTGAATTTGTATATGGGAATTTAGGTATCTGTTGGCTTGGGACCACTCATTGCATTAGATACCAAATCATGTCCTGTCAATTAAAAAAAAAACACTTTTGTAGTTTGCGGTGTGCACCGTATAGTAACAATGCAGCAATGCATTTTTCATTTAAAGCACATTGTTTGGCACCACCTTTTCAAAAAAATTATAGACTTTAGCAATGCACAATATATAGTAACAATGCACCTATGTGAAAGATTGTATTAAGCACATTGTTTTGATTATGTTTGTTTTTTAAAAATGTTACTGAGTGTATGGGTGCATATTGTATAGTAATGACGCACCAATGCATAATTGTGTATCAAGTGCACCCATGTGTGTTATTGTATTATTCGCACCACCTAACCTGTAAACATTTTTTTCCTGAAATTCTTTAGTTAGTTTGTAATTTCATAATTTGTGTATTTTATTATTCAGGGATTTTATTGATAAAAGATGGTTCATAGAATATTAAATAAAAAATTGTATAGCAACAAAGGTGAGGGAAGCACACCCAAAGGAGACAACATGGCAAGTTCTTTAAAATCATAATATAAAAGCAATATATTTGAATTATCTGTAGGGTTAAACAATGGATATTGGATAATGCATATCATGTAGAGAAAAAACTTGAAGAAACTCCAAAAGATTATTCGGAATTTGAGAGGAAAAGGACATAAAATATTTATGGAAATGTTGCAAAGAGAGGAATTATGTGGCTCAAAAGGTGATCAATATGAAGTTTTTCTTTGACTTTTTACAACAAATGTACTTCTTAACAATAATTATTAATGTGTTTCAAACATTCATTTTTGCATTTGTTGAATTTTGTGTAGGGACCGATAACAAGGGAATATAAGGTTGTCCTAACAAGATAAAAAAATATGAAGGATGTAAATGATGATGAATTGGTCCT
>JASDQU011028135.1:14824-24886 GCA_032191745.1 Picea mariana
CTACAAAATGTAATTCTATTCTATGAAGAAAATTATGTTTTTTTCCAAGGAAAAAGAAATAAGAATCATCCCCTGGGTCATCTTGTTGGAATGAATGTAACAACATTCCCTCCATGGCATGGGTATCTCATAAGAAATTGTCCATGCCCACCTCTATATTATTATCTTCATCTCCAACATGTGAAAAACTAGCGTTATTTTAGACGTTCTTTATTCATGGCTCAAGACGTAGTGGGAATCAACTAGGTGGTTGATTCAACCATCCTTGGTATTCTTCCTCTCCGAGATATGCTCATTTAACAACCTTCTCTCAATTTGACATCATAGTGGGATACAATGGTAGATGGTAGAGAGGTCACTCATTGTTAGAATCTCTATTGTAAAATGTTGAAGATTAAATCGATGATATTAGTAAACACAATGCATTTAGTATGTTCAAACATTTATTAGAAGCATGGAATTTTTTTACAATGGTACACATGAAACCAACCACTTTATAAAACAAACATCGCATTAAGAAATACATTTACATTAATTCCAATGAAAATCCAAAAATACAATTACTCATTGATGTTTTTGTTACACCCCAAGGGGACATCTAAAGGTAGTCCTAATGAAAGTTATCTTTTACAAGTGATTGGTGGTTTGTGAAAGTTATAGTTTATTAACAACTTGTCATCGGAGACAAACTACATATTGCATGCACAACAACAAATGTGGATGCCTTCCTTTTCATAAAGAACTATATGTCATTGAAGTATTGCTCAAAAGAACAAGTTGCACTAAACAATGAGCACCTACGAGAATTTATGAACCTTGCAATATTCCCATGATTACATGGATGACCATTGATGTATAATAGGTTCTTATTGTTAAAGTTTATGGAAGCATAACCATTCATGCACATACTATACATGGAAATGCTATGTTTGTATTTAACAATATTCAATCAATATGACTAACTATAAATAGGACCACATGGCATAAGTGCTACTGACTATTTGGGATTAACAAATACATGTGAAAGGGTAAACAACCAAAAATTTGCAACATCTATTTTAGACTTGGAAATCATGTAATTATTACCACAAAAGGATAATTTGGTCCCAATATGTGGCACAAGCAAGGAAGACAGCCAAGAGCCATACAAAGCATGGTTATAATTCTTTGCATATGGACAAGAAAAGAGAATTCATCACCACCCCTAAACAATTGAACTAAACTTGGTGTGTACTTGGACATTTTCTCTCTTAGCTCATACAACTTTTTAGATCTCCTATTAGAGATGTTTTGGGTAGTATTAATATCAAAATTTGGCTCACAAGAACTCTCGATTGACTCAACAGAAGGAGATAGTTTGGTCAATTTATGATGAAACATATTTGATTTGGCTTCTGACTTTTAAAAAAAGGTGCATATGGAAGTGTTCCTTTGTGTCTTTACTATATCACATATTGGATCCTCGATTGTAGTGGGAGGTATTAGACGACAAACTTTGGGTAGTCGATGATTAATATAGTGGGACAATGTGAGCCACCAAGGGTTCAACTTCAACCCTTTATATTTTGAACAACCACATACTACTAGGGTATTGTCAAAGAGATATAGTTCATGATGTAGTACCATTGGCCTAGGATGGTTTCCAAAAGATAACATGTTACAATCGGTGGGGTAAAGTGGCTCTCCATTTTTTGTTTACCATCTACCTACAGTATCTTAGTCCTTATAAGAGCTTGCAACATTTTTGGACTAATGGAATATCTTGTGCATCCAAATTCAAACCCAAATTAGGATATTGCAAAATTCAATGCATAATTATTCAACAACACATGTAAAGGCATCATAAATTCAATCAAATAATCAAAATATAAATAAAATCTAGACTTACTACAAATGGCAAGGGAGAACTTGATGAACTTGGAACGATATGGAATGAGTTGGAATTTGAAGAATTGATCATATGATATTATCACCTTTTTCCCTTGCATTGGAGCCAAAACCATAATTAATATATGTCTACATTCTTAAAAGAAAGAATGTGAAGCATGTAACATTATAACTTCAAACAAACTTTTGAAAGTTTTTTTTAAGTAGATGGTGTCAGTTTAAGCATCATGTGTATAATTTCAAATGATGTATTTTCCACTCATGTGGTAGTTTAAGTATCATTTATATAACTTAAAGTGATAACTTTCACACTCATGTGCTATGCATTTTTAAAATGATAATATGCATATATAACTTGATTAAACAAATATATCGTCTAAGTTTAATTCATGTGTGTGTTGGAATAGTTCTCTTGGAATAGATATTATGATGGACAATACTATAACAAAGGGAACGACATCCCATCCCATGAGGGATCAAATAATCATTGTGTACCCTGTAGAGTAATGAAATATGTACGTGTCTACATTCTTCAAAGAAATTTTGGGATGCATGTAACATTCTAACTTGAAACATAGTTTTGAAGGTATTTTTTAAGTAACCAATGCACCTTATTCACATTTATTACACTGGTACATATGTATATCCTAAACACACTAGTGTGCTAAATTAAGATACACATTGAGAATAAACCTTCAGAATAACTTCCACAAGTTTTAACTAGGGAGGTTTGCACTATTATTTTCATTGTAAACCATTTATTCAATGTGTTTAAGTCTACATAGTGTATCGGTGTGCTTAAGTTTGTAAGGTGCACCACATACCAATTTATTGTTTTTAAATGTGCATTATTATCATCATTGTGTTGAAATATCAAGTGAAAAAATGAGCAGGAATTTCATTTGTAAAAGTAAGTTTATAAAAGAAAACCCTAGTCCCTATTCCATTATTTTGCCAAAGGTTGGAGGGCAGACTTGTGCAAGAGATATTTACCAAGAAAGACTTTGGAGTGGACAATTTTTTTTCTAAAGATTTGAATTTGCAATGGATCATCATAGGTCACATACAAATTTGTAGAGGGGAAATTTAAGGTATGTAACTTCATTTTATTCATCTCAAAATTACCCTCAATCGATTCAAACAATTCCATAAGTTTTTTGTTTATTCTTATTGGTATTTACAATGCATTTTGAAGAAAAGGAAAGGTCTCAAAGTTACCTTCAATGTTGAAAACATTAATTTTCTTATTGCTTCTCTTCTGTTTTATGTTGATGCAAACTCTAGCATTGAGGGTTACTCTCTCTATTATTTGATAATTAGATCTTTTCTCTAGGCAATGAATATTTATTAGCTTTGTGAATTTGTATATGGGAATTTAGGTATCTGTTGGCTTGGGACCACTCATTGCATTAGATACCAAATCATGTCCTGTCAATTAAAAAAAAAACACTTTTGTAGTTTGCGGTGTGCACCGTATAGTAACAATGCAGCAATGCATTTTTCATTTAAAGCACATTGTTTGGCACCACCTTTTCAAAAAAATTATAGACTTTAGCAATGCACAATATATAGTAACAATGCACCTATGTGAAAGATTGTATTAAGCACATTGTTTTGATTATGTTTGTTTTTTAAAAATGTTACTGAGTGTATGGGTGCATATTGTATAGTAATGACGCACCAATGCATAATTGTGTATCAAGTGCACCCATGTGTGTTATTGTATTATTCGCACCACCTAACCTGTAAACATTTTTTTCCTGAAATTCTTTAGTTAGTTTGTAATTTCATAATTTGTGTATTTTATTATTCAGGGATTTTATTGATAAAAGATGGTTCATAGAATATTAAATAAAAAATTGTATAGCAACAAAGGTGAGGGAAGCACACCCAAAGGAGACAACATGGCAAGTTCTTTAAAATCATAATATAAAAGCAATATATTTGAATTATCTGTAGGGTTAAACAATGGATATTGGATAATGCATATCATGTAGAGAAAAAACTTGAAGAAACTCCAAAAGATTATTCGGAATTTGAGAGGAAAAGGACATAAAATATTTATGGAAATGTTGCAAAGAGAGGAATTATGTGGCTCAAAAGGTGATCAATATGAAGTTTTTCTTTGACTTTTTACAACAAATGTACTTCTTAACAATAATTATTAATGTGTTTCAAACATTCATTTTTGCATTTGTTGAATTTTGTGTAGGGACCGATAACAAGGGAATATAAGGTTGTCCTAACAAGATAAAAAAATATGAAGGATGTAAATGATGATGAATTGGTCCTCCGTTCATTTGGAGTGGTGCTTGAAATTAATAAAAAGGTTGAAATTGTGTATAAAATCATGAGGGCTATAGTGTAAAGAACATATAAACATTATTTTCCTATACAGCACAAAAATCGATCTATTGACTCCAAGAATAAAGTTATATGTAAACTACAACAAGCATTTCCAGAGTAATGGTTAATGAGACCAATGAGACTTGCAATAGCAAAAACATACAATAAGAAAAATTAATCGTTTAATTTTTTTTATTTTTTTTAAAGAACTAAAAATGTATTTATAAATAAAAGGGGTCATGTTGAAGTGAAATAGCACAGAGTTTGGATACAGGAGCCGACTCTATGCAAGGAGAGTCCATTACTATAATATTGTTTTCATAGAAGTTAGTCTTATCCGCATAAATTCGAGCATTGTTGATGCTATAAATTTTAATATATTGTCCTAAATTCAAAATACAATAGAAATACATTGTTAATACAATGAGTTCCTTATATGGCATTGCTTGAAGTTCTCCTTGATTCTTTTATTATTTGTCCATGATGGATCTATTGTGCTTGGGTATGCTTCTGATCTGGACCCTTTAAAAGAGTGCCACTATGCGTTGGATGCCCAAAGTTTGTCTCTGTGTAGCAAGTGTTTCCATGTCTGCCAACGTTTCTTGCCTGAGCAACTTTGTTTTGGAGTTGTTGGAGCCTAATCCAGTTGTCGGGTGACTACAGTTTTCATTGCAGATCCCTCTTTTTGTTGAATGCATCGGGAAGTAAGGCAAACATAGTTGTGGTTTTAGTTGATCAAGTAAGACCTCGTAAGAAGACAAAGAGCACTAAAAATGGTCGGTAATAATTAGGGTTTGGCGATGAAATTTCTAATGGACATTTTCCAATAGGGTGTTCCCAAATTAGCTTGTAAATGGGTTGATAAAGGCAGAGGAGATGTGTAGAGCCGATGAACTTGTTGTTTAAATTTATTTACCAAGTTATAGATCGAATCTCCTTCCATGATCCTATATATCAGTGCCCGATACCTGGGGATGGAAGTTTTCCCAATCTTTGTATTGCAGAGTGAATTGATGATACATAATAACTTATTTGAGGGTTACTCTTACTGTGATAAGGAACGATTTTTTCCTATGGAGCATAGAGGTTTAAACTCATACCCTTACATGCCTTGACACCTTCTTCCTTGGTCTGATGGAGGATGCAGGGCCATGTGAAGTCGTGGTACTTGTTCATGATTCTTGAGTGTGGGGCTACTTATTCATGATGCCACAAGCGGAATTGTATTAGGTCGTTGCAATGATGTCCTTGGAGGTTGATGTTCCAGAGCCACGTTGTACAATTATTGTTTGCAATTTCCATTCAGAATTTTAAGGAATGGGATGGGGTATCCAATCCCCATTAACATTCATTTTCCCTTTTCTTAAGGTGGCTCCTTCCTTGGCAAGCTAATATGATGCCATGTTTAGCTCCCACTTTATGTGGAATATGGCATAGTATTCAAATTGTTGGAGTAGAGCCTCAACCCATGTGAGAATTCCTTTATATACATTACTTCCAGTTAAGTTTTTTTTTATGATGGCTCTTAATGTTACAGAATAATTCCCCTACGGACAGGTGAATATTCCCTTGGATTCTATACCCCTAATACCAAGACAGAAAAAAAAACAAATGGACCCTGACATCCCTTTGAATTCGACTTAACTAATCAGAAAGAGAGAGAGGGAGAAAAAGTGTGATGCACCTTGTTCCGAAGTTTTTCCTCACTGCTTCCAATCCGAGTTTGATCTTCAAACTTCTTAGCATAACTTGATACCTGCAATGCAATGGAAAGCAAAGAGAAATGAAGAACTCCTACTCTACGATATTATATTAAACAAATTCATCTACAAAGGTTGAAAGAACAGTAGACAAGTTTATGCAAGAATATACAAGCTTGAAGGGAACATGCCAAGTACATTGATGAGAACTTTAAAGAGATACTTAAAATCATGGATGGTGTTGCAGTAGCCTCTCAAATTCCTTCTCATCCAACCCCTTTCTCGAAATATCCATGATCAGAATGACAATGATTTTGTTGATTATTTTCCTCCTCTGTTCACCATGAGAATGCCTCCATTTATAGGCTTTGAGAGGCCCTACCACCTTGGTTATGTTTGGGATTAGTTCAAAATATGACTCCATTAGTTGTGATATCTCCCTTAGATGCATCCTAAGGGTTAGATTCGAGCCAAACCAACTCAAATCATCCATATCTTTCCTTAGAGAAAAAGGGGATTTCTTCCCAAGAATTTCTCAACCAATTCGGTGCTCCCTTACAATGGGCAATGGAGCGCTACAACGCTCCCTGATAGATATAAAAAGAGCACTAGCGCTCCCTGCATATGAGAAGGGGAGCATTGATCTTCCAAATGTTTCCAAGATGACCAATTCTCATAGAAAACACTTTTTTTCGACTGTCAAATAATGGGGCTTCTTCTTCTAACATGTTTTAGGGGTCATATCAAGTGTTCTCATGGTGTCGTTTGCGATGCGACACTTACCTGAAGAAAAAGAAACACTTATGACACTTATGACAATGAGAATGTGACATTATCGAAGTGAGGAATTTTACTATGTAACACTTATGAGGATCATAGAATCGCCATAGATTATGGTTCTTTGAATCCCTTTCAGAAGTGCCTACTTGATTCCTTCATACAGAGCGAATGCTTCTGCTTCATTATTGGTAATTGTCCCGAGACTCCATGCATAATTTAAGATGGCATGTGCTCTAGGCTATCCTATTGTCTCCCTTGCACCTACCACCCCTAGGTTTCTTCGAGATGCTCCATTGAAGAATAAAATGTGATATTTTTGTTGCCTTTGCCAGACTAGGAAATCTTCTCTTGGTAGACGTAACACCCATTTTGGAATATTGGTTGCAGATTTGATGGAAGTTTATTGGACTGTTGTTAGTTGAAGGATGGTTCACCAATTGGATTCTTGAATATCCAATTCTTTTTGTCTCCAGCGAATCCAGAGCCTCATATATTTAGAAATGGAGGCACATGCTCTCATAGTTGATTGTTTAGCGTTGATTATTTCTCCTCTGAATATCTTCTTGTTTTTGGAGAGCCAAATGTTCCAGCATATAAATTTCAGTAGTGTGATCCATATTTATTTGAGAAAGTTCTTGATTGTGAGATTCCTGAGGTAGTGGTCTTCCCAATTTGTAAGAAAATCAGATATTTTATCACACATTTATAGCCTCTACCATAGGACTCCCAATGCATACCTCCATACTTCTTTGTTGAAATGATAGTCCAGAAAAATGTGATCTATGCATTCTTCAGTATTTTGATACAATACACACGATGGATGCCATGCTAGCATAACACGTCACATCGACATCATCTTCTCTATCTTCATACTTATATGATAAGGCATGGAATAATTTTCCCCTCATTCAACCTCGATGTTCGAGATTCATCACTCAGCCTCCGACGAATCTAGGATAGTCAATCAATCGGAATGTTCCTCATCAGAGTCTCTCGTCTATCTCGTGTACCAACACTTCGACAACCACGCTCTTCAACCAACTTGTGACTGACATCTACAGTCTAGGATCCACTAAGACCTTTTTTTGATGGATCTAACAGCTCCTATTGACTTGAATCCTCTCATTTCGGAGTCCTACTCAACCCTGCTCCTAGGCACTCTGATGACTACGCCCTCCGACAAAGGGCCAGGATCTCATTGCTATACTTTTTCAACAGTTGTGATTCCATCAGGCTTAAAACACAATATTTATGCATGTTAACAGTCTGAATTTGGACTTAGCCACACAAGGAAATATTCTAAGTAAATTTCTAAGGTCTTACCAAGCCTTTAGGAGCTCTCGCCTTGCTCCGAAAACTACTAAGGTATTCCCTCTTCCCCACTGTTATGGTAAGGTATCATCCCTTCTAGGAGGAAGAATACAACACTCCCTTCCTCTCAAACCTCCCACTTGTCTCTTCTAGATCTAGTTCCCTTACTCAAGAAACCTTCCTACTACCATATACATCTAACCGTGCACTATGGGATCATAGGCCCGAGTTTATATTCTTTAATATAGAACATAAACAAGTGCTCATAATCGGTGTATAATTACATGTGCAACTTCATAAATAGTTCAAGCACACAAACTTACAGTAATAGAGGAACTTAATCTTTCAACAGGCATAATCGTTCATGAGTACAATTACAAGATACAACCATCCATACAATTTTCTCTTTTTACTTCAAGTTCAAGAACTTTCCAAAGAAGTAAACACTAACACCATTAACCATGCATAAAAAATTTACACCAAAACTACAGACATATTTCACTTGGGTTTGATCCAATTAAACAGAGTATACAAATACTTATCTATTTTCCAAACTGTAGAAAATCAACTGACTGTTGGTGTATTCCTTTTCACCCAACCATAGGCTCTGCATGCTCATTCACATAGCAGGAGGCCACCCCCATGCCAAGCCATGATACCACCAAGGGATCTCTCTCAGTTTATCAGGGAGTTTGGTATGTGAAGGTTACTCTACTTTACACCACTCTTAGTAAGGATTTCCTCACACCCACCTATCCCAGGCCTCATCAAGGTTTATCAGATGCCCTCCCAACATCAAGCTTGTGGTCTCTTATCTCAATTTGGTTACATGGACTCTTAGACCAGACCTACAACCAAACTCTTTATATAAGACTCATGTATGTATGCACACACCTAGGCTCCTCATTCCTTGTCTCTATCCCTGCACGTAATCAATTCATGGCATCTCCTGCACGCACTGCCAGAAGGTTCTCGATCTATTCCTCCTTCCTTTTCTCAGAAGGGACTCGTGAGGGTCAAACTGGGGACTGCAAAATGGGTACTTTTTTGTACCTCGGGCTGACAACTTCCACTATCCTAACCATCCCCCTCTATATGTTTCCTCACTCTTTCCTCTAGTGGTATCATGTCCAGTACTTTTAAGGCTTCACACCACAGTCAGTTGGTTGGAATTTTCAATCAAACAATAATATAATTACATTTACAAACTAGGGGAAACAGGGGTATTATAATCCCCTCCCCCTTAAAGAAACATTGTTCTCGATGTTATTTGCATCTTGACAATGCTAGCCATGTTTCCATATATCATCTATTTCAAAAATGTACTTCCTCTTCTTGATCTATTCCTTTCCATACTCTTGGAATTTTGCATCTATCTACAACAATTTTCAGACAACATGCATATTAATTCACAATTTCATGCATAACATTTCATTGATGTTCAAAACTCAAAGGGAAATATTCATATTAGCACAATATTTTTTTGTGCAGTTCATGGATCTGCATCCTTATGGCTATCACTTTTAAATGGCTCAATGTTTTTTCTTGACATACCCATTGTGCTCATGATCCCAATCAACAATTTACAAGAATTATTGAAGTCTCCTCTTCCTTGTGGTCACTCACCCTCCAAGCTCAAGCTCAGGCATCCCCTTCTTTGTTATACAGTCCCTCGTGTGATCTGTCTTGCTACCACAACTTTCTCGCACAAGAAGAGTTTCAGAGACTTCATCGCGTCTTATAGCAAGGGCGTCCCTCTGGCTTTCTCTTATACTAAGGAGTCCCTTCGGCCAATGTTACCACAACACGACATTCTCTATGATGATCATGGAATATATCAGGGATCTCATGTCACAATAGTAACCATTTCTATGCTTTCTCACCTTGATATCCATCATCTTCCCCTCCAAGATAGATCTTTCATCTCACCTGTATCACATACATATAGTAACCATGAGATATTATCATTAATTTCAATCAATTTTTCTTCAAATATGTTACCCACATATTTCCAATTTCACATTTTTCATTTTCATAT
>JASDQU011028136.1:5682-31498 GCA_032191745.1 Picea mariana
GGGTATGCTCTAGGTGAAGAGGTGTAGTCCAGGTGATGTATCCTTGGTTGAGCCAATCTGCTAAGAGAGAAACGTTGTGGTGTCGCATGTCCACGAGATGTGAAGGTTGGACTTGGGCATGATTCTTGGGGGAGTGACATATGGTATCATACTAGTTATGTAATGAAGAGCTTTGTGGAGACACAATGCACAGTATGACAGGATTTGCACAGTCTAGAAGTGGGGTGACCCAGGGAGGTGTGACTCATTAGATAGAGGTAGATGAAGTCATATGAAGGAAGCAGGTCGCAGATGAATCAAGGTTGGTCGATTCAAGTGTCTCGTTGTGATCTGAGGCAGAAGAGTCTTGGTTTGGGTAGCGAACCAAGATCTACAGGGACTTGCAATGAAGTTCCTTGGAACCAAGTGGTGGGCCAAGGGATGCTCCCACACAGTCTGTGTAATATGAGCACAAAGAAGGTATGTTGTACTGTGATTATATTTTTCTTTTTCACTTAACAGAGAAAGAGTGGAAAGGCTCGGTTTGCAGCAAGCTATGAAGTGTTGGTGCATTGGGTTCCTTGGGTGGAAATCTTGGCAGCCAAGACCAACAGTTGTGTTTCATGGATCTGGTTATCAATGGAAGAACATTGCAAGCTCTGGTTGACTCAAGCACCTCACACAAATTTTTGAAGACTGAGGTATCGAAGGAGTTGGTACTTAGATTCTCCCCATGTGGATCTGCGGTGACGGTAGTAAACTCTAATGAAAAGTCAACAAATAGTTTTTCCTCCTCAGTTCACATTTGACTTGATAAGTGGGAAGGTTAGGCTAACTTCACGGTGATGCTTATGGATGAATTTGACGTGATTCTTGAGTAGGAGTTCCTAAGGAGGACACATTCGGTCCTCATGCCATGGATGGCCAATATGGTTATACTTGGTCAAAAAAGGCTTGGGTTGTGCACACAACCACATGGAAGTCTGGTGGAAGGGTGCAACTTGTGTCAACACTGAGTATGAAGAGAGAAGGTGGAATGAATCACAAATTTATGCAACAATTGTTGGATAAGTTCAAGAGGATGGAGTGGGGATGTTTGTTCCACCTGAGCTCACTAACTTGTTGGGTGATTTTGCAAACAAAATGTTAGATTAATTCCCAAAATTTCTCCCACCATGATGAATTATTAGCCACCTTATAGAGTTAGATCTTGGGATGCAACCATCGGCAAGAGTTTCTTACCAATTGTTCGGACCTGAGTTGAAAGAGTTGAAGCAACAATTGACAGAATTGATTGATGTTGGTTTCATTTCATGTCCATCCAAGTCCCCATATGGTGCCCTGATTCTGTTTCCAAAAAAGAAGGACACTTCAGAGCTGAGGATGTTTTTGGACTATCGAGCATTGAATAAACAAATTCCGAAGAACCAACACCCATTTCCTTTAGTTGTTGATTGTTTTGACTAGTTGGCCAATGCCAAAGTATTTTTAAATCTTGACTTATGACATGGGTATTATCAGGTGTAGATTGCAAATGGATATGAGGCGAAGATAGACACAATGACAAGGTATGGGAGTTATGAGCTCCTAGTGATGTCTTTTGGGTTGCGCAACGCCCCTGCAACCTTTTTCACATTGATGAATGACTTGTTGTGGCCATTTTTGGACAAGTTTGTTGTGGTGTATTTGGATGACATCATAGTGTACAGTGAAATCATGGAGGAGCATAAGAAGAATTTGGCACATGTCTTTCAGGTGTTGTGATAGAACCAACTGTTCTTGAAGAATTATAAGTGTGTTTTTGGGTAGAATGAGAGACCGTTCTTGGGGAATTGGATCGGCTAAGGATGCATTCACATGGACCCTAAAAAGGTCAAGGAAATCAAATATTGGGAAGATCCACGGACAATTCACAATGTGAAAGTATTCCTTGGACTAGCCAACTACTATTGCAAGTTCATAGAGGGATAATCCAAGATTGTTGCACCGCTAACTAACTTGTTGAAAAAGGAAAAATCATGGAACTGGATAGAGAGGAGAAAGTATGAGTTTGGAGAGATGAAACACAAAATTGTCATTGCTCCCATGTTGAAGCTGCCAAACTTTGAGAAATCATTTTAAGTGCAGACGAACACAACAGACTATGACATTGGAGGGGTTTTAACACAAGACGAACATCTAGTTTCCTTTAAGAGAAGAAAGATCCAATATCACGAACGAAGATACCTCATTCATGAGAAGGAGATGATTGCAATGGTACATTTCTTGTAGACTTGAATACACTACTTTTTGGGCAAGTGGTTTTTCATGAAGACAAACAAATTTATGATAATTTACTTCATGACACAGCCGAAGTTGTCACCCAAGCAGGCAAGGTGGAAATACTTCCTCGTATAATTTGACATGACCATTGAGTATAGGCCGGGTAGGATAAAGGTTGCCACAGATTCCTTGATCATAAATGAACTACTCATTGTCCTAAAGGAGGAGGATGAGTTTCCTACATCATGGAGAATTCATATTCATGTCTTGGAAGAGTTGCACGAAAAGATCAAGGAAGGGTTAAAGCATGATCACATAGTGAAGAACATCATGAAGTAGGTGAAGGATGGAAAAACACAGAAGTTTTGGCTACACAATGGATTTTTGTACTTTGGGGATTGAATATATGTCCTTAAGTCATCCAAACTTAGGAAGGAACTCATGAATGAATGTCATGAATCTCCTTGGGTTGGCCACCTAGGACAATGAAGAACGATGGCAATGTTGGAGCGAGGATACTTTTGGGAGAGGATGAAGCAGGATGTGGAGGAGTATGTTCACACTTTCCTTATATATCAACATGATAAGATGGACATTAGAATGAGAGCATAGTTGTTGCAACCTCTACTGATTTTGGAGAGACCATGGACGAGTGTCATGATGGACTTCATGACACAAATTTCAATGGTACAGGGATACACCAAGATTTTGGTCGTGGTGGATCGATTCTCCAAGTATGCTATCTTCGTTGTGATGAAGATGCCTTGCAACATAGAAGAATTTGCGAAGTTGTTTTTCAATAACATAGTGAAGTATTGGGGTCTTCCTTTAAGCATTGTGTCAGATAGGGATGAAAGGTTCATGAGTAAGTTTTGGACAACATTGTTCAAGATTGTGGGGATGAAGACATTGAATATTTCATCCTACCATCCATAGACGTATGGGTAGACTGAACAAATCAGTGCACTTCTGGAAGACTACTTGCAGCACTATGTACAGGAAGATTAGATGAATTGGTTGGAATTTTTGGACGCCGCCCAGTTCAACTGCAACCTACATAAGACTTCAGCGATGAGATACAGTCCATTTGAGTTTACGAATGGACAATAACCCACAACTCCTCATTTTGTGGCACAGGGATATTATGGGACAAATCCATGAGTCATGGGATTCGTGAAGAGTTGGTAGGATCGGTTAGAGATAGATTGCACACACTTGACTAACGCAACATACAAAATGAAGCAGTGGGATTATCAAAGTGGGTTTGACGTGGGATTCCAAGTAGGATAGTTGGTATTACTCAAGCTGAGACGAGATCAATTCCCAACACCTAAAGGGATGGCTCCATCTCTTGTGCAAAGGTATGAGGGACTGTTCAAATTTCTTGAGGATATTGGCAATGTCGCCTACAGATTGGAGTTGTCATTCCACATGAAACAAATTCACTCTATCTTCCACGTTATCCAATTGAAGTTGTGCCAAAGAAACCCGGATGAACCAAGTCGAGTTGATCCATTCAGAGCGTCGATTATGGTTGCAAATAAGCCATAGTTGGAGGTGAAGAATATTTTGACACATTGCATCTTGGGATGAGGTATAGGTCAAGTGCATGAGTACTTTGTCCATTGGAAGGAAAAACCCAATGAAGAGGACAATTGGGAGAGATATGAGTCTTTGTGGAAATATGAAGACATGATTTGGGAGTTTGACAAAGTTTGTTATGGATCAAGTGGTACAAAAGTTGTAAGGATGGAAACAAGTTTAGTGGGCGAGGGTGTAAAGGATTTCGTGACACCCACCAAGCAGATGTTCTCCTTGGGAAGATTTGGTGATGGAATCGATGAAGAGCACAAGGAGGAAGCCAATAGTTGGGAAAGAACTTGTATTACGGGAGTGGGCAGGAGCACCTTGGGGCACGATGGTGATGTGTGAGCCCAATGGGGCACACACCCTTCTTCCCTTGCAATAGACAACATAGACTTGGGTTACAATTGGGAAAGGGAAAGGAAAATTGGGAGCATGCCCAAGTATTGGACCTATTTTCCCTTGGCAGCATGGGAGCACCAAAGAGGTTGGATGACCCCATTGGCACACCCACAGAGAGTCAGGACTATTGGCACAAGGAAGACCATAAGGCAAGGGGCACACACCCAAGGATGGGGTGCATCGGTTCAAGAGATGAGATGTTTTATGGGAAAATGGGATCATTTAGATGCACTAGGTCCATGGAGGGGTGCGGAAATTTGGTTGATTGTGATGATTCATGAAGGGGTGTGACACACCTAAAATACATGATGTTTCATACAAGTGATCCTTGGAGTCCCTATAAGACCAAGGGTGCACAACCAAAGGAAGACAAGGAAATAAGTGAAGGTAAGAGACATGGAGCTCTGAGGCTAGGCACACAAGTTGGGTGCCCCTCGGGCTGAGGCAAGGAGGAGCATAGTGAGGAGTATTGGTGTGATAGAACGACGGGTATGGATAGTTCTGATGTATAAGGAAAATTCATGAGACTCTTCCCATCTATGTAAATTGGACAGTAGTGCCCTACTTGTAAAGCTTTGAGTCTATTTCACAATATAATAAACAAAGTCGGGTATTAGGCACCGATGGTGTCGCCCTCACTATATAGATCTCTTGTGTTTCACATGTTTTCTGTTGTATGCCAAATTGACTAAGTGTTAAATAAGGTTAACAAATGTCTAAGTATACAATTGATTTGCATATAGTAAGTATGTGACTCATCTATAGCCTAGAACAGAGTATGGGTATGCTCTAAGTGAAGAGGTGTAGTCCCGATGAAGTATCCTTGGTTGATACAAGATGCCAAGAGAGAACCACCATGGTGTCACATGTCCACGAGATGCCAAGGTTGGAATTGGGAATGATTCTTGGGGACGTGACGATTACCATGTTCAATTTGAACTATACTATGACTCTTTCCTTTATTTTGGTAAAAAATATTGGGCAAACTCACCTCCCCCTTTCACAATTTGTTCTTTTATGTCCTATATTTTATGTGGAAGAGTGTTTCATGAGGTGTTTTACCAAAAATAATGTGTTGGTGGAAAAATGTAATTGTTACGTTCATCTAGATTTATTCCTTACAATACCCTCTTGATCTTGATGATCTAACATTGAAAATATGACTATCAATTGGTGTAGATTTTAACGTTGTACAATAAATTACTGCAAATAAATTCTTAATAAAAATGGAAAAGATACAATGACACACATGCACATTACACATAGAGTTTTACCCTAGAAACCCAAACCGGGAAAACCAACAACTTGTTTAGAGTCACACCTCTAATATTATATTCAACATATCTATTTATTGTTTACAATACAATATATATATGATCCTTTAGTATCCAACCCCCCTAATCCATTGACTCGGATTAGTCAACAACCCTAATTCCTAAATCGGAATTAGAAAACCATCGACAAAAACCATGTGCTAAAAAACTACTAAAAACGGACGCAAAATTCGCCATGTCTCTCACAAAGTGATGTTGAACATCAATATGCTTTGTCTTTGAATGATAAGACGGGTTCTTCCCCAGGAATATTGCACTCTAACTGTCACAATCTATCCTTACAACTTGTTGTACCAACCCAATACCTGAAAACAATCTATGTAACTATATTGCTTCCTTCCTTGCATGAGTGGCTGCCATGAATTCATCTTTTATAGTTGAGAGTGCTACTACAAACTTTCTTTTTCTCATCCAACTTATTTCTCCTCAAAACATGTTAAACACATACCCTCTTGTAGATATTCTACGATCCATATCTCTAGCCCAATCTTCATCAACAAATCCTTGTATGTCCAACACTTTGTCCAATCCTGGTCTTCCTTGGTAGCACAATCCATAACTAGTACTACCATGAAAATACTTAAAAACCCTTTTTACTATTGTCCAATTCTCCTTCCCTAGTTTTGACATATAACTACTCAAAACTCCAACAACATGTGCAATTTATGGTCTATTATAGACAATTGCATACATCAAATTGCTAATTGCACTAGCATATGAAACAAGGGACGTTTCATCTTCCTCTTCTTCTTCTTGTGTCTTGGGACATTGATTCAGATATAAATTTACATCTAAAGGAATAGGAACCCTGACCGATTTACATTCCTACATATTAAACCTCTACAATATTGTATCAACCTATTTCCTCTAATTTAACCAGAGTTTCCTGATTGATCAATCTCTTTTAATTTCCATGCCCAAAATGAAATTTGCAACACCAAAATCCTTCATGTCAAATTTAGAAGACAATTGAGTTTTCACATCCTAGATAATCTCCTTGTTGTTTCCTATCAACAACATATCATCCACATACAAGACCAAATAAATAAGATGATAACCGATTAATTTGAAATACACACAATGATCCACTCTGTTCCTTGTGAAAGAAAGTCCCAAAAAATAAGTATCAATGTTTTTATACCTTGTCCTTGGTGATTGCTTTAACCCATACAGGGAATTTTTCATTCTGCATACCAGCTCTTTCTTTCCCTTCACAGTAAATCCTTATGGTTTCTTCATGTAATTTTCTTCTTCCATATCCTCATGTAGGAATTTTGTCTTCATATCCATCTGTCCTACTTCAAAATCAAATGCAACAACAACAGATAAAATAAATATGATAAAATTTAACTTGGAAACACGAGAAAAAATTGCACCAAAGTCAATTCCCTCTACCTGGGAATAACCTTTTTCTACTAGCCGAGCTTTGTATTTCTCCACTTTGTCTTCTGCATTCAGATTCTTCTTAAACACCCATTTTCTTCCAATGGGATTTCTTCTAGTCAGAAACTCTACTAAATCCCAAGCCTCATTCTCGTCCAAGGCTGCCATTTATTCAACCATGGCCTTTTTTCTAGAGTTTTCCATCCTTTGAATCCATTGCCTCCCTAACAGTTCTAGGATCATCATCAGTAATAGACAAAGAAAAATTTGAATGGAAATCAAGTGGAGTATAATTTTCTGGTATTATTTTTTCCTGAACCGATCTCCTCAATACTGGAGTATGAGGATCTTCTTCTTCTTATTCATGTTCTTCTGTAGAGTCTGATTCATCATCCTTTAACTCAAACTCTATTTTCTTTGGTTCTTCCTTCCTTGGTAGGACTTCTTGTATGAAAACATCTTTGATTTCTCTAAATACCACATCTCACCTATGCACTACCTTCTTCTTTTCTGGGTTCCAAATCTTATAACCTTTCGTACCATCTTTATACCCAATAAAGATACACTTTTCATCCTTTTTATCTAGCTTAGTCATGTTTTACTTTGGAACATGAGATGTGTGAGAGAGGGTTTCTTACCAGTCCATACCTCGTTTGGATTCTTGTCATCCAATATTGATGAGGGTGATCAATTGACCAGGTAACATGCAGTACCCATTGCCTCTACCCAAAATTCATATCCTAACCCGACACCACTAATCATGCATCTTTCCTTTTCCATCAGTGTCATGTTTATCCTTTCTGCAACTCCATTATGCTGAGGTGTATATGGAGTAGTCTTATGCCTTGCTATAATGTACTTCTTATGAAAATATTCAAATTCATTTCCACATAACTCTCCACCATTATCTATCCTCAGCACCTTAATTATTTTCTTTGTTTGATTCTCCACAAGATCCTTAAACTCTTTGAATTTATCAAAGAATTCATATTTCTTCATGAGGAAGTGAATCCATGTATTCCTTGATAAGTCATCTATCAATGAGACATAGTACACATATTTTCCTAGTGATGGAACTGACATAGATCCAAACACATCATTGTGCACCAACTGTAAAATTCCCTCTTCCCTCATTGCACCAGAGGGGAATCGAAATCAAAATCCGGAGAGTAGTTAGACATACCTTCAACCATGCATTTACCGTGTAGTAGTCGAAGCCCTTCTCTCTGATATGCCCTAGTCTTTGATGCCACAACATAGTCTTTTCTCTAAAGACTATAGGAGTTGTTTTCTTCTTCAGCTCCAATCTCATGAACAATGGAACTATTTCACCCATCACTAATATTTATTCCCTATAGATTATACAAAGTTCCAATCCAAACTCCCTTCAACAACACCATTGCTCCTCGAACCATCCTGCATGTTTCTTTCTCAAACACTATTTTAACTACTGCATCGTCCATTTTTCTTACAAAAATGATATTTTTGTCAAATCCTAGGTTATTCATAACAACATGGAGTGTTATAATCCTTCCATCCATGAGCTTCAACTTGAATTTTCCTCGTCCTATGATTTTGGTTGTCAAGTCATCACCTATGAAAACATCACCTCCATTATACCTTTCATATTCACAGAACCATTCCCTATGGGGAGTCATATAAAAGGATGTGCCTGAGTCAACCAACCATGCCTCATGATATGCATTTGTTCTTGAAGAATACAAGTACACACCCCCTCCTTCTTATGTGGAGGTTTTTTCTTCTATAGAAGGAGCATCTTCATATCCATTCCATCTCTCAACACTTTTGGATCTACATTACTTCTTGTAGTTCCCTTCTTTTCCACATATCTAGCATACCTTTACAAAATTTCCAGGATATTTAGATCCTCCCTTAGATTTGGATCCTTCCATATTCTTCTGCCTCATCTCCTTTGAAAACAAATATGATACCACATCATTGAAAATTAAAGCCACAACCTGAATATCCCACGAGTTTGGTAAAGAGAACAATAAATTGATACATGTATCTTCATAAAAAACATTAATATCAGTAGATAATAACTGACTTACCACTATATTGAAAGAATTTAGATGTTTTGTCACTGAGTCTCCATATTTCATCCTTGAGTTGTACAACTTCTTCCACAGGAACAATTTGTTCACCGGGAAAGTCCCTAACTTATTCCATAAATCCTTGGATGTATCCTCCCCTGACACATCCAGTAATATTAAATATAAGAAACACAACCGGATTGTGCTCTTCTCCTTCTGATCCAAGTTTTCACAGTATTCTATTGGCGTTCCTATAGGTACAGTACCTAGATCCACAAAGATCCACTGATCTTTTTCCACCAATAGATCTTCCATCTTGAGCTTCCACAACTCCAAACTTTTCCCATGAAATTTATCAATCTCTATTTTGGAATTGCTCACCATTTCTTTCCACCTAAAGAATCAATACCACATATCTCCTATTGTAACAAGGCTTATCATAGACCTAATCTAAACCCTTAGCCACAAAGACGTCCCCCTAAATCCAATATCATCTCTGATACCATATGTATATTTTAACCTTGTACAATAAATTACTGCAAATATATTCTTAATAAAAACAAAAAATATACAATGGCGCGCACACACACACCTTACACAAATATTTTTACCCTGGAAACCCAAATCAGGAAAACCTTCAACTTGTTTAGAGTCACACATCTAATATTCTATTCACCATATCTCTTCATTGTTTAATATATATATATATATATATATATATATATGATCCTGAAACATCAAAAACCCCTAATCCATTGACATGGATTAGTCAACAACCCTAAATCCTAAACCAGAATTACAAAACCATCAGTGAAAACCATGTGCCAAAAAACCACTAAAAATGGATGCAAAAAACGCCCAAATTTTTTTTGGGGGCACTTCCCTCAACCCCCCGGTGTGTTCCCAACACAACGAAGACAATATGTATAGTTGTGCAAAGAATATAACACATACCCAACAATTGGAAGATACATAAATGTGTTGATCTCAATACCACATCCTTTTCAGGTGCTCCTTAAAAAGATTGATCTGCTAGAGGTAGAATCCATGTGATATAGTTCATGAAGAAGTTTGAAATTGAAATTTATAAATACACCAACCATTCACATAGAGATAGGAGGAAATACCTATAGTTCAAACAATCTCACAAGGTTTTTCCACGGGGGACAATTTTTTTTGTGTTTGATTTTTTATTCAACTAGATCCTACAATATTCTAAATGGATAATTGGTTAATTCTTTGGTTAAAATATTGTTCTTAAGAACCCTTGATTTCCTTGATCATTTATTCATTCCTTTTATAAGTTCTTGATTGCCTCTAAAAAATGGATAAGGTAAGTGAATGTGGAAATTTGGAATGTAGAGAAGAAGAAAGGAGTTAGAGGGGAGTTTAGCTTTGCACTCCACACTTTTCAACAAAGTACATGGCCAAATAATTATAGAGGAAAAGGAGGGAGTAAGGGAGGAGTCTAAGTCCACACTTTACACTTTGCATTATAACTAAGGAAACTATGCAACGGGTGCAGATATTTGGCATGCAGAGGATTGAAGGAGCGAAAGGGAAGATTTCCCCTACACCCCGCAAAGGAAAAGGTTAAATCACATATAGATATTTGGAATGCAAATAAATTTACTTTCCTTAACTCTACATCAATATCTCCATATAGAAGAATATGAAGAGTCCAAAATAATGAAGGTAGACACCTACCTGGTAAACTATGTGGCTAAGAAGGATGGATAAATGTATAGTTTGATGAATGAACAAACATCATGTGGGGAACCAATTAGAAACTTCACATTGGTTGACCCATTTGAAATGATGGGAAGTTGATGAAGACTATAACTTAATCTTGGGGCATGATTTTGAAATTCAATTTCTGCATACCCAAGAATCCAAGGATAAAGGAATGGTTTTCAAAGGAACACAAGTTCAATTGGTTAGAAGCTAAAGAGGTTAGATTGGTTTGGTTGGAAGGCTGGAGGAGATAGAAGATTGTCCACATGTTGGATTGACATCATTTCTATGTCATTTGTAGAGGTAGAGATAAATACTCACAAAGATGTTGATTTACTAGTTTATGGAAGAGATCTAGATATAGTGGGTGCAACATTCTCATTATAATGTGTATTTTCTTAGCCTTTAAAACTATATAGCCATGTAAATGAAAATGCACCATTAATATAATAACCAAAGAAAGATATTCATTTCAAATATGGAGTTTTCTTGTACAGGATCCTTTAGGGTATCTCTTTCATTATTTGTGTATGTGATTGAGTTTTAATTTTGTTAGCATGGATTTGTTAAAGAAATCATAAGTCATTGTTGTTGCACACAAATATTTCTAGGAAGTGCTTTTATAGTCTTTATTATTCCACATAATACAATCTATGTTAGCAATTCATTTTGTCCATAATCCATACAATGATGGATCATATTGGTATTCTAGCTTAGTTCCTGATTCATGGGAGGAGTTACTTGTGAATGATGATTGGACTAAGAAACATTCAAGGAGGTGGAGAGTTATCTCATAAAGCCTAAAATTTGTATGAGAGGAGGAATAAAACAAACTCAAGACCAAAACATGGGTGATGAAACATATACCACTAAGAACCGGCATAAGGTAATGTGTTTGAAGGACCATATATCTCATATGGCTTTGGATATGTCTCAGGTGGATTAGGAAGTGACTGAAATGAACCACAATGTCGTTGAATTGGTTTCCATGTTGGTACAATAGAATAAGAAGAAATAAATTGTCTTTAAGAGAAAATATTCAATTAAATGAAGAATATGGAAGTGAGAAGGTACCCAAAGGGGAGAAACTAGAGAAAGAGACAATGGTATGTAACAAGACATAATCACCTTTAGGAGTAGAGGATAGTATTGACATCAATCCATATGTAGGTAAAATATATGCCTTGAGGTTGAATCTATGGCTACAACAATATGAATTTTATTTTAGTGTGCATGAGGTTAGTGAAGCACATCATCAATTGGGTTTAGCCCAGGTGGTTGGGAGGAATGATTGTTATCCTCCTCGCTTAGGTTCAATTCCTACAAGTGGCATGTTGAGATATTAATGAGTATATTATTTTAATGGCTCCAAGTCTTTTTGTTGATCGTCCTTGTGCCTTGAAGATTCTAGGATTTACCCTTGGTACCATCTTCAAAATGAGGGGAAGTACTTGGGGGTTTTCCCCAAGCGTGTAATCTAGGAAAAAAAGGTTAGTGAAGTAAAAATAACTTGTTTTCCCTTTTGATGTTAGAAGGTCATGATTTGACATGGTGGAAAAGTGATTCCATTACTAGAAGAATAGGTAATGAACCAATAGTTACAAAATGGTTAGTTTTGAAAGACATGATTAAGTCACAGTTTTATCTTATTGACTATTACGCGAAGCAAAAGATAAGATATCATTACATTATATAGAGATAACGATAGGCATGGAAGGAATTAACTATGGAGTTTTGAAATAGAACAATCCAATTGGGAAGATCTCTTAAGAGTCATGAAGTGCTTATTAATTACTTAGGGGATTTGCACAGTCACCTTAGGACATAGGTTCTACTTTTCAAAACTAATATCATTGATGCGGCTTGTGTGCAAGAATAATACCTTGAAGGTGATAACAAGAAACAATAGGTCAATATGCCAAAATAGACAAAGATGAAAGAATGCCCTAAAGATGAAAAGAAGGGGAAATGTAAAAGAAAGAAGATAGCCATAGTTGCAATAGAAAACCAAAACCAAAGCAAGCATTGTAAAAAGTATAATGTAGATGGCCACATAGAGGAGAGTTTTTTGAAACAACATCTTGAGATGAGACATAAATGGTCCAAACAACAACATAAGAAGAAGAAGAATGTGTTGGTTTTGGATGGAGATCAAATAGTGAAATCTCATAAAATGAAGGTAAGGTGACTTATAATTTAGTTCAAAGAGAGGTATCCTTGAGTAGTATAAATCCACAAGAAGAAATGGAGATTATTGATATTTTTCACATTAATATTTGACTAAAGAAAATTAAGGTAGATTGCATGTTTGATCTTAGATCGCAATCAAATTTGATTTCTTCTCAATTTGTTAAAAATCTTGGAATAAAGTTGCATGACCATCCTCATCCATATCCATTGGGATGGGTGGAGACATGATATGGAATTGAGAGTCATCAAATAGTGCAAGTTCACATTTTATATCGTGTAAACTTAAGTTTTGAAGTATAAGTAGATGGCATTTCATTGGATGTCTGTGGATTAATTTTAGGGAGTCCTTGTCTCTATGTTAGGGATTCTATATTTAAAACAAGGAATAAAAAATATAGACTTGTGAAGGGTGGGAAGTCTTATGCTCGCTATGCTTGTAGTGGACTAGGTCCACTTTTTATTGTTGGTGTCCCTCACGTTTCATATAAATGATGGGAGAAGAGAGTATTTCCATCACTTCATTATTGTTCACTCATGTAATCACATACTTATGTTAGAGATGTGAGAGCTAGGGCGAACTTGTCTACTTATACTCTTCTTCATTTTTATTTTATCTCTTGACCCTGTAACTCTTGTGAGAGAAGAAGAGTAGGGTTTTGTAACATTTGAAAACCCTAGTGCTGCTTGGTGTGATTGTTGTGGAGAAGATAGAGGGATACGACATTGCACACGTGTAGGATGAAAGTGTAGGTGGCAAGTAGTACTTTCCAATGTCCATGCTAGCTTGTTGAGGATCTTTGGTAGAGTGGCTAGCTTTGGTTGGAAGTGGTTCCTAGTTAGGAGGATTTGGCAGCGATGATGCAAGTGTAGGTGGCAAGTAGGACTTTCCAATGTGTATGCTAGCTTGTTGAGTATCTTTGGTAGAGTGACTAGCTTTGGTTGGGAGTGATTCCTAGTTAGGAGTTGGTGGCTAGTGTTTTCTTATGGTTTTCCTAGCTAGGGTTTAGAGAGCTTGACTTGTACCAACTTATGATTAGATATTGGTATGTACATGTACTTCATATATATATATGAAATCTTCCAACTATACAATTCTTGTGTACTTACATATTTGATTTTCAGCGTATGTTATCTTCTTGATTAGGTAGAATTTAGAAATAATTGTGCGTGTTGATTTGATGTAACATAGAACAAAATATGTTCAGTGATTTAACACATTAGAATATAAAGAAGTATATCTACTGCTATTAGATTTTTTTGTAATAATACATTTCAAATCTATTATATTCTTAGAAAAGTGTTCCCTAAGAATTTTAGCTTTTGGTATTGAACTGCACTTGAATGAAATTTATTTTATTGGGCCACCTTGTAAAATTGGGTTGAAGAGAAGTGAAATATTGTTGTTGTAAATTAATATTTCAGATTCATATTTAAGGCTGAAAATTTATAGGAAATAGATCTGAGAAACCGTAGGGTTGAGGTGAAATTTCAAAACTTACATTAGAAGTTTGAATCTCAAAATTTCTACACATAACACCCAATACATCACCTTGTGGGTCACCCATCATCATATGGCCCAAGAAGGATGGAAGTTGGGGGATGTGCATAGACTATAAATATTTGAATGAGGTGATAATCAAGAACATATATCCCTTGCTAAGGATTAATAACTTATTGGATCAATTGCAACAAGCTAAGTTCTTCTCAAAGTTGGATCTCAAGTCACAATATCACCAAGTGAGAGTCAAAGACGACAACATTTGGAAGACTACATTCAAGACAAGTTAGTATTTGCATGAATGATTGGTTATGCCTTTTGGATCATGTAGTGCACCTACAAATTTTATGTGTTTGATGAATGATGTGCTACATCAATTTATAGATTCTTTTGTAATCGTATATATGGATGACATACTAATCTTCAATGATAGTTTGCAAGAGAACACCTCACATTTGAAACATGTTGATATGATCAGATCCAAAAAGAACAATTGGATATCAACATAGGCCTCTAAGATGATCAACACAGGAAAAGTTTAAGGCTATGGACAATGAAGGAGATCAATTTGTTGGCGTGAAGGGCCTCGTGCCATCATGATTGATGTATGATTCTATATGTAATGTATACAAATATGGGAAGTATATTATTGTATTCATAAGACCTTTTCCACTTGTGATAAAATACAAACAAACAAAAAAAATAAGGAGAAGCAGACTGGAGAGAAGTTGAATAATTGGGGACACCTGACCTTCCAACTATCCTCTCAGTCGACTCAACATTCTATATCATGTATCCCCATAATGAGGATGGAGTTCTTTGGGGATGTGAATGATGTAGAGAGGCTACCCATATATCACTAAGGAGCATAGAGATGAACTAGAGAGCATGTAACTTTTCCATTGCAGAATAAATAAAAAATCTAACCGAAGACAAAAGAATGTTGGTTTTCTTGTTTGGGTTTCTAGGGAAAATTATGAGTTTATGTGTGGTGAATGCTTTGTGGTTGTATTATTTTTTAATGGTTATTGTGTGCATTGTAACTTAATGTTGTCTGTGTTTTCTTTAGCAAATGAAATTTCATACAAGTTTGGACTTGAGCTCGTCTTATATGAAAATAGTCATCATGGGTTTGTACGCTAGACTAACGACTATTTAACCATAGTTGTGCATTGATTTTTATGAATTGAGAATAAATGACCATCCTTCTCAAGTTATTGCGAAGACATTAGGGGTTTCTAGTTTCGTTTTGAGTCATTGAGAACATTCTTGACTTTGATGGGAGTTTTTCATTTTCCCACAAAGCATAGTCGACATATATCTTGAATTATGGGATTATCGGAGTGTTTATTAGCTGCCCACATACCATATACATATTTTTCCCACTTGTAGGCCAATAATTTCTCCCATACATTTTTCTTTTTCATTGAATTTTTAAATTGACTTCCCAATGTTTTTGACTCACCGTGGGTTTCCAAATCACCCTCGAATGTTTTCTACCCACCATGGGTCGTTGTAATCACTCTTTAAACATTTTTACATATAATTGGTCATCAAATTCTCCCTACATACTTTACTTTCAGTTGTTGGTCACCAATTTTTATTTTCATAAGGTTTCCCGTCATTGTCGACCACCAAATCCACCTCTTAATTGATTTCTTTGATAACATGTCAACTTTCATCTAATGAGGCTTCTCCTTGGTTGATTTACCTTCCTTATTCGACCGACAATAATTCCTAGTCAAACAAATATGCCCACGGTTCGACTGGGTCCATGCTTGGTCGGTTTGGATTTCTTGGTCAACCCGACTTCCATCTAATTTGACTTGGATAAATTCAAATTTCACCCATTTCGACTTGGTTGACTTGCTTTTCTTTTGAGTCAACTTGGTCGTCGTGCTTGGGTTCTAATTCAACTTGTAATCTTTATGAATCATTTCTTTTTTTTTCTGACTTGACTTTAGGTAATTAATTCCATATTTATTTGTGTCGACTGTGGATTGATTGGTCGAGAAATCCCCATCATCTAAAAGAGCTAAGGTTATAATTTTTTTACAGATAAGTCTGTGTTGGTGAGACAGATAGGCTATAAGCCTCCTATTTACAGATCACATGTATTGGAGACACTTAATACAGGGTAACTAATTTCTAATATTAATAAGTGTGAGTTTGGAAAAGAGTCATTGTTGTAACTTGGACATGTGATTGGTAAAGGAGATATGAAGGATTATCTAACCAAAATTGAATCCATCAATAAGTGGCCTATCACTACTAGTGTGATAGAAGTAAGAAGTTTCATGAGAGTAGCTTAATTTTTTAGGAAGTTAATTACAACATTTTAGCGGTAGTTGCACCACTGCATGTTATTGTAATAGCCAAATGAAAGAGTTTTCATTGGAGCAAGAAGCAACAAGTATCCTTTGAATTGTTGAATTGAAAAATAAGTCATGCACCAAGTTTGGCTATGTCTAATTTGTAACTACCAATTGATATTGAAATTGATGCAAGTGGGTATGTCATGAGGCAATCCTTATGCAAGGAGGAAGACTAGTTTACTACAATTTAGAGTTCTTCCATGCAACAATGATGAACTTCTTTCCCTACGAGAAGGCTCTCTTTTCTCTAGTACTTTTAGAGTCAAATAATTTGTGGTTTATAGTTGGTTTTACTCCAATCGAGTTGATCATTGGTTGATTCAATTGTTGGAACACTAAGCGATAGTATGATACAACCATGTGTTTTTATTCCTTTATTTGCAATTGAATTAGAGTTCACTTAATTATTTTTTGAATGGACATAATTACACTGAAGGTGTTTTTTAAGGGGAGGTTCCTCTCGCGGCTTCATGGTTTTTCCAAAGAATATAAAAAATTTCCATCTATTACCATCTATTCATCAATAATCGACAATTCATCTCTCTCCATGTATCCTATCCTTCACTATATCCAAGCGAAAACTTATAGGAAAATTCTTCATCCCTATCTACCCTTTATTTCCATAATCGATTCCAGTCCCTATTCATTTATGTTTTCACTGCGTCCTGGCTCTTAAAGCCCTTGCTCCCTCATTACATACCTTCTCTCATCCCTTTTGTTTTTGACCCTTTGTTTTCATTTCATTCTCACATAAATTCCATTTTCTCTCTGTCATTTTCTAATATGGCCACAAATTTCAGGACTAGACTGGGCTCTGGAATGGCGACAAATGACACCAGTGAGATTGTCGGTCCCCTCTTCAAATAGTTGCAAGGTGTTATCAATTTGGGGGAGAACGTTCAATTTCTAAACACAGAACTCGCTCGTATATACGAGTCGTTATGCCATATTCAAAACCAATTTGAATATCAACAAAGCCAACTATTGGAGTTAGTGGAAAGATGTTTGGGAAGGATCAAGGAATCCCTTGGACAAGAAAAACCTCTCATACATTGTGCCAATAGACAAAACTGAAGGTGTCTCGGCTGCTTCCTCTTCTACAACCCCAAGATCCCCTTATAATCAAGAGAATGGAAGATCAAGTGTAGTGAGCTCTTCCAACAACTTGATTATTCTCTTTCAATAGTTACCAATGTTGCACAGATTATGCATTTCAATAAACCTTGAGTAGAGGTGCTTCACCAACCTGTACTAGATTCCATCTTCGTGAGGTATGGCATCAAAGTTTCTCATGAGAAACTATTCATGTGTCTTAATGAACCTCATCCTTTGGTTTGTGTGGTTGGTGTGTATAGGAAGGCAGGAGTTGGAAAAATAACATTATTGAAACTCATTTATAACAATTACAAGGAGGTAAGTGGTATCTTTGATTTGGTTATCTAGTATACATTTTCTCAGGAGTATAATATTAAAGACTTATAGGATTTTATTGTTAAGACAATGAGTTTAAACCTCATGGAAGATTCAAATATTGATATGATAAAATTTTCTAATTCTCTTAAAAAAAAAAATCTTCTAGTATTGGACGATGTGTGGAGAAAAATCAACCTAGATGAAGTAGGTGTCAAATTTGGGGACCATAACCATAACAATGTTTTAATCTCCAGTCACAACATAGGTCAATTTCACTTCAGTCATTTCCTCGTGACTTACATTTCTTGTATATTTGAACTTTATTTTTTAATTTTTTAATGCAATGTAATGTTGTGAAAGAATTTTTTATTTTGCAGGTGAATCCAAAGAAGGTGAGATCAGGAGGGACTCTTGGAAGAGATGAGTTCAGTCTGATAGTGCGACCTAGTTATGACCAAGAATTTGTTATGGGTTTGATTATCGTACTCATCAACTGATGTCATCTAATTGATATGGAGTCCATTCCACATAGTGATAGAATGAAATATAGAGGAAGGAATAGGTTCTAGCTCCTCCTCCTATTGATTTTGGTATTTTTGGGAATCGCTAAATCCACTTATGAAAAATACATGTAGAAGAGAATTGGATATAACAAGTCCTGAGGGTCGTAGCATGGAATCTCAAGTATCATGTTAATCTAATTGAGTTTTTCGAGAGTCTACCAATGGCGATAAAGCATTTATAGGTTTATTTTGTATACATACAGAGTGAGCCCCCATAGGTTACAAACCTACCTAGAAGGAAAAGTTAAGATATCAATCAAACCAAAATGTTGTGGGTTTTTTGAATGAACTGCAAGATTCAACGTCAAAGTTCACTAAGTCATACACATGAAGGGCTTGGAACTCCACCTAATAAAATGTGGGTTTACTAGAGAAATTAGAGTTGGTTGTGTAATGTTGGTGTCCCTCTATGTAGATATTGGAGATTGAGTCACATAGGAGCAACATATGGAATGATAACTTCATAATTTGTTTTTGGCATCAAGTGATAATGTTGTTATCTTCATAACTTTGTTTTGTTCTATATCACGTGGGATTTGGTTTAATTTTAGTTTCATCTAGCCTCATGGATTTTTAAGGCAATCTTCAAGTGATATGGAAAATTGATTTTGTAGCTTAAATGCATATATACGATACAAATTCTAGAAGATACATGTTTAATGCATCATAAACATTCATATTCTCAATACCATTTGATTCAATTATATCATGTGTTACCCATATATAAATTTATATATTGATTTTTTCCTCAGCTATAAAGTTTTTGTCTAGGTAATTATTTTGAATAGCTGCCTTGGAAAATTGACAACAGAAGTATCCTATACGAAGGTTTCTCTATACGATAGGTTAAAGTTTAACCCTTTAGTCCTTCTGTGTTTCTTTTCAACCTTTGAATATTTAATTTACTATTGTCAATCGAGAGATCAAATGACTCTTCTTTTCCCTTTAAATGTTGCATTCTCAAACTTTGAAGAAGAGAGTAGTTCACAGGAGTATTTGGGGGGGTTCTCCTTAGGGAATTCTTCACAATTCTCTACCTCATGGGAGCCAAAGTAGAGGGAGAAAGCCCAATTGATTTCTTCACTTCCACTCTCATGGAGTCCCAAGAGTCTAGTGAGATGATGGAGCACATAAACAAAGACAATTTTTCCTTGGACGACTTAAAGATCATACAACTACCGAGGATTCAACATGCAAACCCTATTTCATTGCTTTCGATTTTTAGTTCTATATAGAGAATGTACTCTTTGTGAAATCAATTGGGCTCATTACCCAATTCGTGAAATCAATTGGGAAAAATATTTTTCTAGGCTAAAACATAATTGTAAATTGAACTTTAACTTGAAGGCAGAGAAACGGGACAACAATCCAAGGATTGTACAATATGAAGTTCTTTCATTTTTCATATGCAAAGAGGAAAATGAAGGAATATGCGAGGATCAACAAGAAATCAATATGGACACAATCATTGGGTGGTGGGTCACACCCATAGGGAAGGAGGTTTGGTTCTAACATTAACTCTTAGACAATTTTATCATATGTAAGCGTTGATTCCCCTAGACCCAACATACCATCCATCTTGTCACAAATCCCCCCGTACAATCTCTGAGTGTTCACTTATGCAGATCTCAGGGTACAACTAGGAATTTCAGTCACACCCTCATCCATGTCCAAATATGTTGATTCACCCAATTTCAAACAAAGGTTATGTAGGATTCATTAGATGCATTATATGTAGTTTCAACTGAGAATGGGGATCTAAATCACCAGTACAAAACTTTAAAAATTGAGTACTTATGTCTACATTGCTTTAAATCTTCCCAAAAACAAAATCTCACTGTATTTAAACAAAGTAATCACCCTAATTCACTTTGGTGTTTCCTTTCCCTTACTTCGTGGGTATGCTAGTAGTTGGTTTTTTAGAGTGCTATGATTACACATTTGTGTACACCATGTGTGTTTGTAATTGGATTGGAAATAAAATTTCTTGCTTCCCATTGTTGGGGAGTAGTCTTGCCACCCTAAACATGCAAAACAAGAAATGAATTAGATTTTCACAAAGCTCATTCAAATTAAAATAGACAACATAATTAATTTTCCATAGAGATCCATATGGGTGAGATAGATGGGTCATATGCCTACCATTTGTGGATCATATTGATATCAAAGTGGTTAATTTTGTGGCCTCGAAGCAGTTGCAAGCACTTTGAGGAGAAACAAACCCAATATGTGTAAGGCATTGAAAATAGAGAGGTTGCAAGAACTAAGAGGCTTCAATGTGTATATCTAAGAGGAGAATATGCACTTGAAGGAGAGGATAGTAGAGCTAGAAAAGGCATTGGCTGAACGCCAAAAATCTCTCACTATTGTAATGGAATATTTGGACAAGAACAAAGTTCATCTCTTGTAATTAGGAGAGAAGGTCATTCATATGGATAACTCGCAAGAGGAAAGGATCACTCAGATGATCCCTCAATTGCACCAAGAATTAGTACAGAAAGAGGAATCATTCGCAAAATTGTAGATAGTTGTCCACGAGACCAAGGAAGCCAAGAAAACTTCCATCACTACTACATAATCCAACATCATGACAAAGACAAGCATGGTAAGATCGCCCTCAAAATAACTTTTGTAAGAGTCTTTTGGTGTTTTTGAAAAGAACACTAGAGGCATTGGTTCCAAGCTCATGAGGTTCATCATGTACACATATACATCATCAGAGACTCATCATGTACACATATTATACATTACTATTATGGGGATCAAAACTAGGGATGTTACATCAAACTTTAGCGTTTATGCATAGCAACGACAGGAACATGGTTCTCAAATACTTTAATAACACATCCTTCATCTGTGATGCAATATACATAAATGAAAATATATCCTTGGGATTCATGCCCTTTCCCAACCACTCATCTTCTTCATGGATTCTCATCCCCTAGATGTGCACGGGTTGGGCCTTATTGACAGTTTTTCAACCCTATCTATTGACAGAGAATTCTTTTCATATGGAATGGGAATACCGATGCTTATTTTCCCCATGGGCCCGAGTTTATGAATTGAGATATTGTCCATCATTGGTCTCAAGGCCTTAGGATCAAATATCGTAGTTTTTGTTCCCATTGTTTCCATACATGAACTCTTTATGTGTAATGAAAATGTTTCCCTTCAAGTGACAGAAAAAAATCCTTCATCAAATTCCCAGGATCTATCTTTCACAACACACTTTTTCTATGGCGTGCATGGGGAGATGAGAGGAGGAGGAGCCAAGATTTTATTTATAAACCCACATCCCCTCTCATTTTAAACAAAAAATTTTGTCTTTTCCACTTTCTTACCCCTCATGCCAAAGGTGCCTTTGGTGGTTGAAGCGTGGCAAGTCTTTTTTCCATTACATGCAAACACATGTAAACATTTTTGCAAGATTTTTATGATGACGATGATGATGATGATTAACATCCACTATGACCATAATTGATCTATCATGTCTTAATAAAGATAAAAGATTACTTAAATTTGTATTTATGTGCTTAAAATAAAAATCAATCAACATCAAAATAATTGATATTATATATTTTACGATATATTTTGTTGGATTTGAAATTATTTGGTTTGAATAATATATATTTCCATATATACAATATTAATTATTTTATTATTAAATATATAATATTTAATAATATTTATGTTATACACACTATTATAATCCTAAAAAAATACCAACCAATCTTAAACCGAAGACCATTTACAATCTATTTTTATCACTATGTTTAGCAATAAATAAAGTTGATATGTATGGATTAGGGTTCAAATGTTGTTCTTCGTCAACTAACTAGGAAAATCAAAGTGGAATTGGTATACCCTTAGAAAAAGGATTGTGGTCAACACCCCACCCTTACCAATTCCACGTGGATGGTTCTAAGACGTAAGTGGAATGGTGGGACCCACTACATCATTGTTGTTAAATGAAAACTATGTCTCTTTACTCTTGCCAGATGCCTCTAGATCTTCGGCACTTAACGTCTTTCCTTATGTCCAAGGAAGATGAGGTTTTAGTCAATGAGAAGTATCTTTTGGCTAAGAGTTCATATTCTTTAGACTTAAGGAAACACGTTAACCACCCAATACCTAGAGGTATATGGCAAGGGTGAAGGTCTACACCAACAAGTTATTTTGGTGTGGTTTTCCTTGAATAACAATGAGTTTACTTCCTTACAGACCACCAACACGTTATTTTAGGTGGTGTGGTATTCCTTGCATAACAATGATGAGTTAGTACTTTACATTCAAGAATAACAATCAGGGATGGTTGTCCTTAGTGTAAGTATATAAGTTAATTATAATAGATTTCTCCATCTTTAAAAAGAAAAAAAAATGTATATATAATTTTAAAAAATTAAAATAAATTTTATATTAGTGAAAAATAGTTATATATATATATATATATATATATATATATATATGGCCTCGTACATTAATTACTAACTCTTAAGTGCTTCAAAGTAGGGATGTTATGATAGGACCCTAATAGAAGCAAAGGGATTCAATCATTAATGACCTCATGTCACATATTGTGTATTCAATTCCCTTCTCTTAAAACTTTAATAATACCAACCCATGCACTCTTGCTCATTCAATGTGGGCATAAAACATCCCACCATTGTTTAGAGCACGAAATCAAACCACACCTCCTTCGCCATTATTGAGTAGCATCCTTGAAAAAAACATCGAGATAAACATGTCATTCTGCAAAACCTCTCTAAGTCCCCATGAAAAACCCGTAGTGGAATCAACCATACATGGATTATCCCTAAGCTAGTCTAAACTCATCCACATCTTATAGCATTCCTAACCATCTTCTTCAAGGTTGAGGGATCTAGGAAAAATATTTGAGGGCATGCACATATCTATTCAAACTCAAGGTTCAACGTTTGAATTCCACAAAGAGGGATATTGAGAGATGGTCCCTAGGGTTGATCCTTAGCCTAAACGTGTTGACTATTGGAATGTCACCTTTGACATGCTCCTTTCTTGACTTAGACTCGACCCATGACCAATCATACCTAGGAAAGGTACTAAATCATTACATTAGACAATCCAATGACCTCCATATCTATTTTCTTCTTCCATCACTTGACCTATGAAAATTAGCAACACTAATGTCATTGTGTTGCATAACCATAACATCACTCTTCTACTGAAGGTAATGCCTTTCATCTCTTCCCTGAACCTTTCTTTGTTTTTTTAAATCTCTCTTACACCTTACCATGGTTGAAAACATTTTTTTAAGGCTCTATCACTCCACTCCGACTTATGTCACCAATAGTCCTAGAATTTCACATCCTCCATGCTTGTCAATTTGTTTGTAGGATGGTTATAATTTTTTAGTGCATTTCATTTTATGTTTATTAAAATTCATAAAGTGTCATTTTCTACTTGTTTTTTTCATGTGTGATAGTGTTAAGAGAAGATCAAGGACGAAGGATGAAGGATGAAGATAGTGCAACTGGGTTGATTCAATTTATGAACTCCATAAATGGAATGCGAGCATAGTGCATGCCCACAATGCATTTAATACAAAAAAACCTTGCAATTTGTAGGTTGTATTTGTCATTTAGAGAGTTTATTAGAGGTCACATTTCATTTGATCCAACCATGTCAATCAAGTCATTTTGATTTTCATTAGCAATAATGGTACAATTCTTGGTGGTGGGTAGTGTTGCAAGCATGCCAAATACAAACTTTGTATCATCTGCATATAACATGGAGAAGATCAACCATAGGATCAGAAAACCAAATAAAAGATTAATAAGATTAGGTGTAAAACTGCTATAATATAAGCTGAAACTAATTTTGAAGGGAGATCTTAAAATTTAAACATCAAATTGATGGTTAAATTATTTTCATTCCTCTCATTTTTTACATTTCAATTTTTTTTATTACTAGTCAAATACATTTAAAAACCAAAAACACATTGTGTGGAACATTGAATTCCAGGCCTGACCACCATGCTCAAACTCACAAATAGGGCATAAATCTTCTCTATCACAAATTGTGCATATCTTTGGCATGCATGCACTAGTAACATGCAATCAAACTTGATATAATGCTAATGGTATAACCTACAAAACTTGAATCCATGGACCTCTCTTGTCATAGACATCAAGTCTATGTTTACTGCAACTAATCCTTGCATCTATTAAATGTTACAAAGGAAAATATTTATGATGTGAGACACACACATGCACATCTTCACCCACCACCACCCATCATAACAAAAATGTGTGCCTTCACTACCTAGTGACCCACCCTATCACAAATGCACACCTTCACCACCCTGTCATAGGATGAAGGTACAAATTTGTGCTATGATGGTTGGTGGAGGATCCTAATGCAAATGCACACGTTTACCACCCTCTTGAGGCATGAAGGTGTGCATTTTTGTTATGGTGGGTGGGGGGCTTGAAGCTATGTATTTTCAACAGAAGGAAGGAATGGGTTTTTACTTTTAGGCACAAAATTATTCGCTCCCATAAGGGAGGCTCTCTCCTCGATCCTTCCATAATCTATGCATGTGAGTCTTCAATCCTTTCTTCTNAAAAATGGTTTTGGTAATAAAAGAATATCTAATTTTACCATATATGAATTAAGAGGAGAATTCACCTTATAAGTAAAAAGATTTTAACTTTAACGAAAGTTTTTCATTTATAATATAAATTTACAAAATGCAGATAAGACACGAAGTGAGAAATCTCTTAAATTTTTCTTTTTACTTTGTTCAAATTTCCATATTTTTTATTTAATGTAGAGTGTGAATTCTAGTTTCTAGGTTTTCTTTCCTTATTCTATATTTTTACATTTTCACAATTTTGCATTCCATATCTAATATGATGTGTGAAGTCTAGTTTTGAGTTTTCTTTCTTTCTTCTACATTTCCACATTTATGTATTCTTCATGCAATTTGAGGAGTGCTGAGAATCTTATTGTCTTCCTTTTGGTTGTCATTTTTTTCACAGTCTTTTGTTCTGCATCTAATGTGAAT
>JASDQU011028138.1:16281-31542 GCA_032191745.1 Picea mariana
ATATATATATATATATATATATATATATATATATATATATATATATATATATATATATATAAACTTTACATGTTATTTTTTATTGTTTTGTTTTTATTTATATTAAATTAAATAGATATATTTTAAAATGGTTATATATATATGTGTTTTAAAAAACATTCATTAAAATAAAGGGGATATGTGTATGGTACCATTGTTTCTCAAATTTTTTAAAGATAAAAATTTACTTTTTTATTTTTTATTTAATATATATATGTGTGTGTGTTTGTGTGTTAATTAAAATAAATAATATATGTTTTTAATTTTTGTTTTTATAATATGTAGGTTTAATAGTTAAGAACATATGTTTCCTTCTAAGAGGTTATAGGTTCAGATTCAGAAAGGCGTAGGGTATGTATACCTCTGTAGACTTTATTAGCCAAATCCTTGCATGGAGGGGATCCCTTGTCTTATAAACAATGGAGTTTTGTACACCAATTTGGTGTCTGGCTTGGTTGTGACCTTAAAATTAGGTTATTATTATTATTATCAAATCTCTATTATTAATTTCTAATTTTCTTAATATTTTTATCTTCAACATATATATATATATATTCTTGCATGGAAGGAGGGATGGCCTTTGCGGCATAAGGATTGTTTTGTGACTCTAGGTTTTCATTTCGTTGACCCCTGGGGTTTCTTCTTAGTTGAAGCTTGAAGGCCTGAAGCAGTGGCATGTGGGTTCCACATTTAGGGTTTTGGATATGATAAAGGAGTTCCACGCTGCTTTAGTCCCTCTCTGGTTCCTCAGCCATGTTTTTTCTACCAATCCTTTCCCCTGGCAGTTGTTCGACATTCCAACTCACCATGGAGGAGGAATGGTTGGATTTTGGTGATAGGTCGTGTCATACCCATGCATTCAAACCAAAGTCAAAATTGTATTGTGGATATTTTTCATTTATCCCCTGAGTCGACCCAAACGATTTGGCTAGGACATCGGGGTTTAATTCCAAAGAACCCTGGCCTTCGAATCCTCAGGTTGTGACAGACGTGTTAGCAGGAGAAGAAACCCAAATACCTAATTTTGGACCTCTTTGGAATGGAATTAGCACAAACTCATGCCCCTCTCTCTTTGATTCTAGGCCTCTAGCTTCTCCATTGGTTTTTATTCAAATAGAGTAGAGCGCGGAGGCAATATTCAACAAGGAGACGTGTCAAGGTTCTAGTATATCAAGGAAGAAAAGGTCCATCTAGGAAAGGCCAGAGAAAGTCTCAATGGTGGTCAGGAAATATGTTAGTCTTGATGATATCCCAAAGGTTCTTGGTAAGACTCTAGTGGGACATTTTTGTGGGATGTTGGTCAATGAAGGTTCTCTGAAATAGTGGATGGAGAAACATTCGAGCCCAATTATAGGGTATATGTCAGTCTTCCACATTTTTGTGTGGGAATGGATTTAATTTATGTTTGGTTCGAAGGAAGATTGTGCAAAAATCTTGGTTCGTTCATAGAATTGGGGGCCTTCTTTCCTATTTTTGCAAAAATGGGTTGTGGATTTTGATCCAAAAATGCCTTGGTCACTTTCCAAAAGGTATGGGAAATCCTTCTTGGCCTTCCACTAGTGTTTTTGAATGAGGCCTTATTGGTTTCTATTGGGAAGAAAATTGGGAGCTTTGTAAATATGGAACCAAATTGGGACTCCAAGGAGGATCATCGATGGGACTAGGTCCAAGTGGAATTTGACCTTTGGGACGATTTGTTAGGGAAAATCGATCTAGTTTTAGGTGAGAAAACATGACAGAAAAAAATGATCATTGGAGGATACCTTTTCGTTGTTTTACCTTCCATGTTGTTGACCACCTCCAAGCTCAATGCAACAAGGTTTTAGCTACGGTATCATGGAAAAAAAGGTTTGGGTGAGAAAGGAAAAATTCTCAAGGTTCGAAGGTGTGTAGGAGGGCTTACAAGAGGAAGTCAAAATTTGGATTTGTCCTTTCGATAGCACCTATAGATGAGGCTTTGGTTCATTTTGTTCCTATTACGTTAAGTCTAAACCTATATCTATTTCTAATTATGTTCTAACTTCCATGGAATTGCGAGAGGAAAGCATCATTTGTCAAAATATATAAGAAACAATGGTTGCATCCCTCCTAGAGCCATTTTCTCTAGATCTTCCCTTTTAGTTGGGTTTCCTTGACAAAGATTTGTTGTCATATCCTCTTTTGAGGCAACCCAAACATGTAATGATCTTTGATAGTAATGAGGGTGAAATAGGTATGAAGCTTTCCCCCTTACCCTTGTTCATAGAAAGTGTCCCTTCCCCTAGAAATGGTTATGCCCTTCATCCTCGAGTGAAAATTAAGGAGGACTCTTCGTCACAAGGGGGCCTAGCTCTCGATGCTCTTCAAACCATTCTTGTTGGAAGGAAATCACATCTACTGAAGGCTCAATAGAACATGGTCCAGTACATTAAGAAAGGTAAACAAGCCACCATAACCAGGGCCCTTGGAGAAGGGAAAGACCTAAAAAAACATTATTCATGATTTTGGCATCCTTAAATGATAGAGAGGTAGGGGGTTCTCGCAAATAATTATCCCTCAAAAGTATTATTTAAAGCCACAAGTCAGACATAATTTTAGTTTAGGAAACAATGGTGGATGGAAATAAAGCTAAAGTTGTTTTTCAGTCATGGCTAAAAAAATGGTCCTTTTTCATAGTAGATGCAGAGGGTCAATTGGGCAGTTTGATTCTAGGTGGAGTCTTACCTTCAAATATCTTTCTTAATATTTTCTCAATTCAACATTCTTCGACAAATTTGAAGTTAAAGAGTTTGGTACACTGATGATTTTTCTAAATATTTATGGCCCTTATGCTGAGAGAATCCCTTTCTGGGAATGTATGTTAAAAGTAGGTGCATTGACAGACCCACATATCCTCATTGCAGGGGACCTAAATATAACACTTTCCTTGAAGGAAGTGTGGGGGGGGGAATCCTAGGCAGGACCCTAAGAGTGGTTTTTTCTCTTCATTTTTTGAAAAACTTCATTTGGTAGACATTGAACTTGTTAAGTGAATGCCAACATGGAGGAACTTTCGAGTCAATGCAAACATGATATATAAATGACTAGATTTCTTCTTGGTTTATAAAAAATTAGTGGATAATAAGTATTTAATGAAGTGTTGGGTTTCTATAGGAGTTATGTTTGATCAACTTCCAATTTTGTTCAGAATGGATATTGACAAGGAGAAGCCTCCTTCTCCTTTAAATTTTAATCATTCTTGGCATTTTGAAGAGGATTACAGTAATATAGTGGAGGAATATTGGGTGCATCTAATCTCCTCTTCTTCTTCTTCTTCTTTCATGTTCCAATTCACAGAAAACATCTCTAGGGTCAAATCTTCTTCGAAAAAATGGCTCCCCTCCTTTAATGAAAAGTCCCAAGCCTTGTTGAATACTTTGAGATATAGATTAAGAAGTTGTATGAAGAAAATGCCTCTTTAATTATATATGAAAATAACTTATCTTATTTGAGAGCTTTGGAATCCACTTGACAGGACATATTGGAGAAGGAAGAAGAAACATGATAGTTAAAGAGTCGAGCCATTTGGATCAAGGAGGGGGGAAATAACACAGAACATTTCCACCGGTGTATGAGTTACTAGAAAAAAATAAATATGATCTGAGAAATAAAAATACCAGAAGGAACATTAGTGCATTCCTTCAAGGATAAGGCTAATGAGGGGGTCTGCCATTTCAAATCACTTTTTAAGGAACCGAATGAATGTCCTATCCAGGAAATCTTAGAGGAGATCTCCAAATTTCCTCCCGTATTTTCAGAAAAAATGAATCAATCTTTGGAAGAGAAAGTTTTAGAAGTAGAAGTTCAAGTTGATCTCATCTCCATGTAGATAGTAAAAAGTCCCAATCTTGACGGGATCACAGTATATTTTTTCCTTGGATTTTACGAACTCTTAAAAGATTGCTTGTTAAAAGTGGTTAGTGTTGGGTGTATTTGTTCCATGCTTGTGCATGTCGGGTCCTTCTTAACGCTAGGGAGTTTAGACCTAGGGTTCATCCAGAGTTGTCAAACAAAAACCCAAGAGCACTAGCATATGAATCCTCGGCCAAGGCCAAGGAAGGTCTCCCCTGAGATGCAAAGAGGATCATAGAGACCATAAGGTCTTGTGACAGGAATGAAGTCTAAACACATGAAAAGTCACTACGATTGGAATCCATGTAGCTCATATTTGATAAACTATGAGGAATAAGAATTAAAATGATACACATACACATTCAACTCATACATAAAAGACACAGAATGGATCAGAACTGTCATATCTTTATTACTGGAATCATTCCATCACATCAAAGATATACATTGTGTAGGACATATATATATGATAGCCATAAAACCTCCTATATTTACTATATAAATCCTCATAGTTACAACATGCTACACAATGCACCGTTGCTCAAAACTTAGACATATAATAGACACATAACTATATTCAAAGCATTACAAAAATACAATAGGATTAGAGTGAGCTCGATCCTGAAGACTCAATGTTCTCAATGTCTCACTAATATCACCAACTAGCTCAATATATTTATTTATGATGTTCGAGCTTCCTTTTATAGATTTATATACTAGGTAGCACTCTCTCTTTCTTCTATTCCCCACTCATTTGTATGATAAAACTGCCTCGCATGCTTCTAGTGTTTTCCAGCGTTCCATGTAGACTTCTTGCATCAAGGGAAAACTTAATTTCCTGGCCAAATCATTCTTTGGTCGTTCCATGGCCTCATATGTTTTTGGAAGTAATCATTCAGGGAGAATTCCCGATGATTCTTTTCTTGATTCTGGGGGGAATCTTCTTGGTTTCTAATGCAACTGAAAAATCTCATACCAGTGCATACTTGGTAGTCCTTAATATTGGAATGCAACTAACAAAATTTGATCTAGTGCGCACTCTATGTCATTCCTCATGCATTTCCTTAGGTGTGTGCAAAATTATGGAATGAGTGCACACAACTTCATTTGTGCGTACACGCAAATCTGAACCCAAAACTTTGGGTGACAATAGTCCCCCACCACTATTATTTGGATCTTCCTCTATCCAATTGTTGATGTTATGAAGGAGAAAGTTGGAGTAAGATAAAATAATTGCTTGAAAAAACAAGTTGCATTGACGGTCGGGCCTAAGTAAGAGAAAATAATCAATGCAGGTTGTAGTTGAAACTCAACTCAGGTCTGTTAATGACTTATGTGGGCCACATGGTGAAATATGGAGTTGGGGTGCTTGCAGCCAGATGCTCCCTCTGGAACCTTCACTAGTGTATATGGAAGGGAATAAGGGATTTGTTTAAGGACCACCATCAAACACAAAGCATTGAACAGAATTAAGGTGTCATCCAAAGAGAGTGTCATTATCTTCCTGTCTTTTAATTCTAGGATGACTAGGCCAAGATAGTATCCCTAATCATTCTACTAGGGGAGGGATGTGGATTTATAGAAAGAGGTGAGAGAATGGGGCCCAAAAATGGGTGTGTAAATATACACAAGCCCCAGAGGTGCTGGTGGAGGAGGTGGATCTATTACTAAACAACATGCCCCTCCATATTAACAAAGGGAATGATGCATGGTATGGGTTGGATGTAGGGGCCTTGCCTATTATAAAAGGGGATGAAGCATGGTGACACTTACCAGTAGGGAAGCGGACAATTCAATAGAGTATAGGTTCTTCCTAACAATTTTTTATACATTGTTAAGATGTGGAAGAATCGTAGTGTGGGAATGGAAGGGGATTGGTTAGGTGGGGAAGCACATGTCTAGATAAGAATGAATGGAGTATAAATTGATATTAGTGAATGGGGGGACATAGAGACTCTAGGTGATGTACAATAGAGATTGGGAATGGGATATGGAGAATTTATCCAAGGAGTTCATGGGATATCAAGTAGTTATATCATGGAGTTAGGGGAGGGAATGGGGTCAGTGAGATGAGTCTAGTGGGGGTGATGGAGTAAATAATACTTAGAATATGGAAATGGAATGGTGTAGCCAAAGATATCCCAATGTCGATTTTTTGTCCTAAGCATATGCCTTTCTAAATGAGGTGTCATAATATACTTCGTACCCATATTTTTTGGAATTTGCAGGAAGTATATTTCCTTACCCTTTCGGTGAGTGGATCCATCAGGAAATCCTTCTGAGACTCATGTGAATTGGTTATCAAAGCCTGGACATTGTACTTGTGTTACAAGGTCAACCATTCTGACATATTCTGACGATGTAAGAATAATTTCCTATATCCTCACTGCATGTGTGAATGAAGTTGGATGACGGTTGGTGAGTAGTATCAGAACATCGAACTTCCCACGAAGTGGTGAAATTGATGGTTGCATTGAATGTGGAATTGGGTCAATAATCCTCTTATTAGTGGACCGGATAATTCTCTATTACCAACTATGCCTAGATATTCATGGCATATTGATCAAGATGATCTATTGATCGGTGCTAAAAAAAATTGTTTCTAGTAGTTCGTACCTAGTAACAATAATGTGGACTTAGTTGCACATACACGAGTCTTATTTGATGGGGGAACCGCACATGTTTCCGATGCACCCTATATTGATTCAAACTTTTAGGTTATTTGATTGTAATGATGCCTAGTGGGTCACAATGTGGCCCCATGCTTATTCCTTCAAGAAAATGTTTCCTTGGGGGATCGACATCAGGCCCATCCAGTTCTTGCAGCATCCATTGATGCAGGAGCTCCTCAATGCTTGTATTTATCTCATCTATTGGATCCATGGGATTGGGGGTATATGGTGGGATTTCTCTGAAGGATTATTCTAGGCTTATGAATTTTTAAGTTGTTTCTAGAGTAGGTGGAGGTGGTTCAATATTAGTTCGACAAAAAAAATTGGAGTGGAGGTATAGGGAGAGGGTGTGGTAATGCATGTCTAAGGGTTAAATATTTATGGTGCACCTCGCACCATTTATTGGCTAACCATCCTCTTTTGAAAATATATGTGATGTGAGGGACAATTTCCCAAATTCTCAATCTTTCATGCATATTCTCTTCCACAGTTACCCATTCTCGATAAGGTTGGCGATGCACAAACCACACCACATAGGAGTCTTTATCATTATTTTTTCAGGTGTTCAAGACCTATAGTACTCAATAATGCATTATATCCATGCCATCAATGTGTTCATTGGCTTTGACCCATCATATCAATAGGATTCAATGTACTCCATGTGCTTCTTTGGAGAGATATGTGCACACCTTCTTTTTGATACTTTGTAGAGATTACTCTGCCACCTATCCATGGCATCCTCAGAATCTGTGTGATAAGACTTAACACTCCTCTATCTTAATTCAAAATCTATAGTGGGGTTGATGTAGTCCTCCCCACACCCCGTGATCTTATAAATATTTTCAATGATCGAGCTATGCACATCCTCATCCATGGGCTCATTGTATCGGTCACCCTCATATGGATCTAGTGGCACGACCATGCACAAGGTGTTAGTTTCAAAGGACATCATCCTTTTATTCAATTTTAACACAACATTATTGTCAAGGGACTAGTCAATACCCAATAATGAAGGATATGGATCAGACTCATTTATGATCTCAATGACTTCAAAGTCATCCTTTGTTTTCACTCATGCTATGTTTACTTCCACTTGATCAAGAGGTCCTATAGGGTATATCTTGTCAGTGCGCTTTTGCTTGTTGACCTAAAACACATCTCTTTCTAGTAGGAGAGATGATATGGTAGCCTCCACTCCTTGTTCTTTCATGTAAGTAGCTAACATCTGAGTTAACTTACTTGGGACTTCTGGATCATTCAACATGAGTAGATAACAACACAATAAATAACTTACTTGATATTTAGATTTTTCCTTGCAACCCACTACATGTAATACTTATGCACACGCTACACGTTGCAACTCCTCCTTGCACTATTCTTCAGATGCCTTCTACTCAACATGTCATATCTCAGTATGTCTATGTGCTTCCTCTATCAATATTTATGTCACTCATTGTAATTCTTCGTGCACATGAGCCTCCTTTAAGCATCTTTGCATCACGCGCTACAATTATTTATGTGCGTGAGCCTTGTCAAGTGACCTATGTGTCGCTTGTTGCACCTCTTAGTGGATCCAAGCTTCCTCTATTGACCTTTGTTTCAACCTTTTCACTTCCTCTTGGATCCAAGCCTCTTCTAGAGACCTCTGAGTCACGCGTTGCAGCTCCTCGTGTGCTTTTTTCTCTTCGAGTGCACTTTAGAATCATGCAGAAATTTCTTTTGTCAAGCACCATCAAAATTTGGAGGGGGATGAGGTTCCTTCCAGATATTTCCATCCCATTTTTGACCCAAGCCTTCATCATGTTCAAAGTCTTCCCTTGTATTTTCCCCTCCACATATTACTACTCATTCATCAACTTCCTCATTATTATTCTTGTTCTTGCGTGGCTCAGCATGCACCATGTTACAGTTGTTATTATTTTCCTCTGAATTCTTCAGTAAGTCAGGAAAATCCTTAGTTACATGTTCATGACTATAAAAATAGGCACAAAGCATGTGTGGTTTGGTGAAAAATCGTGAGAAATCACTAATATCACCACAATTAAAAAATGTGGGGGGTCTACCTCCCCCACCACCGTGCTCACCACCTTTGTTCTCCTCATCTATATGGAATTCATCACGAGTGTTATCTTGCATTAAATGGAGGGAGTGACAACTATTGACATTGTGGTCAATGAATTTACAAAACTCGCAGAATGGAGTGTGAGTCGGTGTCTGGTATTTTTGCAAGGTGAGACAACAGGGTGGCACATGGTCCCACTATCTACATATTTCACACCATTCTAACTATCTATATGGAAATAGACTTGGTGTGCCTATCACCACATAGTTTGGAAGGATAGGGAACTCATCTCGGCAATGCCCCTTAGAGAGACATGTAGTACACCATACGTTCTTGTACATGACTTTAGTATTTTCCATGTTTTGTAGTTGCATCATTAGGTTGGCCAGTTGTGACTGAACCTGCGCCAACCCGACTGATGTCTCTACGCCTCCAGTTGTAGCTTCCAAGTGCATTGTGATCTCAACTACCTCTTCCTGATTCTTCACCTTTTATTTCTCTTTCCTTCTATTTGATCTCCTTGATTTTTGTAATGCATTGGGATTCTGACTTAGGATTTTGAAACTCCCTAAGTAGATCCTGCTAAATTTCAAACAAGGAACTTTCTTGTCCCATTGTAGAAGCATCCATTTACTTCATGTACCAGATCAAGGCTCTATCCCTGAACATGGTCTCTAGTTGCACAATTTTAGGTACTTCATCTATAATTATGTTTATGGACAAAATTGCTTTGCAGGTAAACCAATGTTTCTCTGCATCATCCTTACACATTCCATGGAACACCTGCAACCTTAGTGTATTGTCTTGATTCACCATATTCTAACTTGAGCTAGTTCCGCTTCTCTGACTGTTAGGAGCTTTATTTTTCCACACCATTATTGCTTGCGGTAAAATATTGTTGACTTCACCTTCTTCTTCACTCATCTCTTCAATTATCTCTTTTTCTACTCTTTCTTATACTCCAATATCTCCATTGTCTATTGTGTTTTCTTATTAATTAAAAATGCACAAGGGGGTGGTACAAAAGGGGGGTAAGTTCATATTCTTCTAAAACTTCTCGTGAGGTGACTTGGAGAGTTATCTACTTGCAGTCACACAAGACTATCTACTACTATCAATTTGTCTTCCCCACGACTAGGGGAGCCTCCATATTCCTCTTTTTCTATCACACCAACATTGTCTGCCCTACCTTCCTGTCCTAATTATGCACCATAAATGTACGCTTTGTCTTCTAGGCTGACTTGTGCACTACAAATTCACGCTTCATCTCCCGATCTAATCTGTGCATTTTTACTTTTCACACAAATTCTCTCTCCAAATATCACACTACTACTTCGCACGCCACCCTCTCTTCTTATCAGTGCACCACTACTCTACGCTTCATCTTCTTCTAAGGTTGCAGCACTCTACAACAACCAAGGGGTACGAAATTTGTCACCTAGGTCCATACTATTATCACTATTGGTATCCCTACTAGAAACCATCCCCTCTATGCCACGCCTCTTCGTGGGCCTATCCTATTATGTAATCCACTCTAGAATAGCATTCATTCTTGCAGTACCACTTGGTGTGGTTTCTTTTCTCCTCATCTTAGACCCGACACCTCATCATGCACCACTGGCTAATTCTTTTGCACCTTTCTCTTCCACTCTCCATCTTATCTCAACTATTCTAGCGTACCTCTCAACTCTTTTTCTCCTTTGCTCTTCTGGGTTCGTTCCAAACCTCACCTCATATTGAAAATTTATGGATCCACCTCAATAGACCTATTCTCTCTCTTTTCTGAATTTCTCCCATGTTTGTAGAACACCCCCCCTGGTGCTAGGGGAGTTTACTCAACCATTCAATCGGGCTCCATGCACATTAACCCATTCTCCATGAACGACATGTTTATCCAAAGCGGAATTTATTCCAACGTTCTCCTTCTTCATCCTTCTTCAAACTGTCTTTCCACCTTATTGAAAGAATCAGTGTATTCCATGGAAAATTCAATAAAGTAGCCTTATTTTACTTGAGCAAACCAGAAATCAATAGCCCAAGTCCACTTTGTTGTAGGAAAATATCCCTGCGGACAGATAGCTCGCCTCTAAGAGCTTGACCCTAACTCTAGACAGAAAATGCTTAACGTGGACACTGACTTCCTTTCAAATCTATCTAAAATAACACATGAAAAGGAAGGATGACAGAAGTACCTCTTTATTGACGTTTGTCCCTGCATGCTCCTAGTTGCACTTCGATCCTTTGCTTCTCGCTGGATCCTGTGGACAAAACAAGATACGACCACTTCCTACTCTATTGATATTAGCTTGAAAATAGATATATGAATTAATGATAAGTTCATGTGACATTATACACAAACTAGAAAGAAACAGGCCAAGCGTGTCATATTGATGAGAATAACGACAGCAGTACTTAAAATCTTAAATGCGAATGCGCCATCTTTGTCAAGTCCTCTTCGTCTAACCCTTGCCTGAAAGATCCACAACCTAGACAACAACAGCTTCACTGATCACTCTCCTTTGGCTGACCGTGTGTTTCCTACAAGATCATAGGTTTCATACCAGCAGTTCTTCCCCCTTTCCACCATCATAGAGTCTTCTTATATAGGTTAAGAGGAGCTTAAACTCTTGAGTTATCTTTAGAACAAGTTGGGAACTTCCTCCTTAGATCAAGGATCTCTTGATGAAACCAAGAATTCGAACACAATTGCCTCCTAATCTCGAAAGATCCTCCCCTTATTCTCCTCAACGGGCCAACTACTACCTCAGATTAGGCAGCGCTCCCTTAGAAGGGGCATCAGAGCGTTGTAGCGCTCCCTCGTAAGCTTTGGGGGGGCGCCAGCGCTCTCAATATGAGCAGCGCTCCTTCAGAGGGGCAGGGGAGCGTTATAACGCTCCTTGAAGCCTTGTAGGGGAGCGCCAGCGCTCCTAGGCTGATATAGGGGAGCGCTCCCCCTCAAAACCTCTATTTCAAAGCTCTCTTCAGGTGTCAAGAGTTATTTGAATTCAGTAAACCAGTTCTTCTTCTTCAAATCAAGCACATGAGATGTTCCAAGTGTTTCCTTAGTGTCTTTGGCATGGCAGTATGCTCGAACATCATTTGAGACACTTGTGACCAACTTGCAACACTTGCGAAAGTTGTAAGGAAGATGCGACACTTACGAAGATTGAGAGGAACATGCGACACTTATCTGACTGAGTAATTTTGACGTGTAACAGATTTCCCCCCAAAGTATGAAGTTAGAAGATGTCAACTGATAACTGAAATACTTTGTAGACATCCAAGCAAGGGTATAGACTCGGAGAACCTGACAGAAGATGCACACAAACATCCAACAAGTATCATGACATATTTCAAAACCCAAGGCAGGCATACCTATGCTTGGGTGATCAAGACTTAGCAGGATATGGCCGCCATAGAATACACTGCGGATCCATAATTGTATTGATAAAAAAAGGGTATAGCCACCAAAGATACAATGTGGATCTATACTCTGATGACTCGGACTGATCGTAGCCATGAAGAATACACAGTGGATCTACGAGATGACAAGACATAGCCACGACCAATACAAAGTGGATCTATGTTACAGTGTATGTGTTTTTTGTCCGACAGTAACTCCTTCGCAGCCTGGGAAAAGCATATATCAAAGTGATTTCTCAACCCAGGGTCTTCTTACCAATCCCAATATGGTACGAATCCGACCATGCGAATAGATGTCTTGATGTCGAACATGGCAGAAACCACTTGATTACCGGTCAATGGTGTGAACCGTTAACAAGTGCGAGGGAGATCACCATTAATGTCAATGATTCCCAAGGTACCCTAGTACATTCCAGCGAATGTGAATGGATGAGATGAAGTCGAACACCCGTGGAATCATTCGATCAGAGGTCAATGATGTAAACCTACTGTCGAATGTGAGGAGGCCTGCCATTGAGGCATGCAGGTCCCANCACATTCGACAGTAGGTTTACATCATTGACCTCTGATCGAATGTGAGGAGGCCTGTCATTGAGGCATGCAGGTCCCAAAGTACTAACTGGTTTCTAATTCTGATTCCCGGATAATGTGTTGAAGTCGACAGGAATAGACTCGTCTAGGGACGGCCTTGATGTATCCCCCATCAACGACATGAAATGGACATGGAGATGTAATTGGAAGATTAAATGGACATGGACTAACACAGGTTTTGAGGCAAGATATTTGGGATGGTTGACTCTCGAGGCGGATACTTCCCTTGAACACTGAGGCACAACAGCAAAACGTGACATGGACCAAAACTATGCAGTGGGTATCGTGACTTGCGTTGGGTGACCCAAAGGAGCGAAAGGAACTCAGAGGATTGGTTCAGTGTAGAGGTTCAGCATATTATGATATGTGCAAATGACACAGTGCCGTATTCAAGGGCGACTCTAAGAAGTGCTGGATGATGTTCTCAAGAGACTGCTTGGCTTGCTCCTTTCAATTATTCCCCCATCCAGATAGATGAGTACCTCTTTTTTTTTATTTAATGAGCTCGAGGAGGATAACACATGCTCGATATAACTCACCTTCGGTAAGTTCCTCTTCCTTTGTTTAACGAACTCGAAGAAGTAAGGGATCGGTCCCATATGGGCCTGTCGATGTGTGTTTTAACGAGTCCAAAGACAGAAAAATCGAAGGTTTTTCGGGATTATAAAGTTTGGAAAAACACTTAAAAGAGAACTCTCTCAGTTCCTTTTTCATACAGTAGTCCAACGAGACCGAAAAAGGGTTAAACTATTGCTCGAAGGACGCCCTTTCTAACCTTTTAATGTGTGTGAAAGGAAGCAAGATCACTCGACAATCTTTTCATATTTAGAGAGTCTGAAAAGGGTTTAAAGGAGACTCCATGGGGGTTCCTTTTTCATGTGTTTGTATTCATACGGGTCTGCAAAAGAGATAAAAGTTTACCCAGTTATGTTCTCATATTGTCAAGCTTGAGAACGAACTAAGACTATGCTCATAAGTGCGACAAGGTGAATAATCCATCAAGACTGCCAGGAAACCTATGATGCCAGAACTACAAACCAGGGTTTAGTGAAGCCATTACATCACTAGAGAAACCCAAAAAATGACCATACCTTATAAAAAATGAAAATTTATAAATAACGATTGATTGAAAATTCATTTACCATTTCATTTTGCAAGGATTTTTGGAGTAGTGGAGAATCTCGTTTTGAAGCAAATCTTGTTTTTCTCGCTGTCGGAGCTACGGTTCACCGTTTTGCTCGCCGTTTGGACCAGGTGGGTGTCCATCTCTTTCTCTTTCAATTGCATGGTTTCACATTCATTTTCATAGCATTATTTATTTTAAAATATGAATCCCTAAGTCGCCCTAATTAGAACCAAATCGGCCTCTTTTAAAAATTCATGGAAAAGGGAAATTCTTTTACAAAAAATTCTTTAGAGAATGGTGGTTAGGATGTCAACACCCTTTTGGTCAATTAGACAGGTCGTTTTTAGTAAAATAACTCATAAAAAATCTTCCCAAATGCCCACGCAGCCCCCAAAGTCGTTTTGAATTTTTAAAACGTTTCTATCATTATTTGATAAATGTTAAATGTTTAGGGGAGGGCGTGGTGGTTAAAAAGAGTGAGTGGTTGCTTTTAGATGATGTGGGAATCTTATTTTATGTTTTAAATTGCTTTTGAAAATCGTTGAAATTGTCAAGATGTGGAAAGAACGAATTTCTTGATTTTTTGTTTTGTAGGTAACTTCGGCAATCATGATTGAATGGAAAGAGAGGGAACATGAGATGGATGACTTAGCCGCCTTACAGAGTCCTCGTATGCAGGCTGCTTTGTGAGCTTGTGGCTTTCTCAAGTTCTTCAAGTTACAAAAAATGAAGAGAGAGATTTTATTGCTCGAATATATGATTGGCCTCTGGGACGTTGCAAAACAAGGGTTTCGAATCGGCACACAAATTTTAACCATTGAGTTATAAGATGTGTACTTTTTGACCGTCCTCTTAAAAAGAGGGGTCCCCATATCTTTCACTGGGTAGAGGGCGCTACCTGAACAAGTGGACGTGTATCTAGCACGCCACTGCATCCCAGGAGCAATGTTGGTAGGGGGCAGGATCCCTATCAAGGATATTCGAGATTTTCCCCTCCGGTCTATACTATTCGCTATCACAAGCGTGACAGGTAGCACTAGCGCCCATTTGGCATCAAGATCACAGGTGGCTTATGGTGTTCAGTGTTTGGAACCAACACTATTCAACTGGAGTGCAGCGTTCCTTCGGAATGTGAAGGAACAGATCTCACGGTGCAGGAATGGTCAGAAGAAGTTCGGCTATGGATCGTTTTTGGTCTCATTTTTTCTAGAGTGCATCCCTCAGATGCAGCCTTAGATAGCACTCACAGTATGACCAGTGGATGAACCTAGGATGGAGAGGTGGACTGGTCTGTCTCCAAGGTTAGTTTCGGAGTCAGAGTTCCATTTCACTGGCGATTTCTTTGCTTGGCTGAGACGACAGTACCTTTGGATAGAGGACTTTCCTTATGACGATGTAGATTTCCATGGGAGCATGGACTTGATTTTTCCCGTGGGGGAAGACTGGGATGAGTCAGGTAAGAGACTGAGCCATACTTT
>JASDQU011028139.1:0-11897 GCA_032191745.1 Picea mariana
CCACCACAATCAGTTAAACCACAGAGGGTTAGTCCCCGTAGCTCACTCGAATGCGACCTCGTGTGTAACCCCTGTGTGAGAGGGGGATCCCAGGCAGACTTATACGATAACTGGATTTACTCTCCCTAACTCAGGATGCTAATGTTTGTTTTGACAACTTTGGAGAGTTATGCTCACAGCCTAATCCAAAGTACTAAACCTATTCTACTGTTGGTGGAGGATCCTAGCAAAGAAAAAGTTCTAGATAAATTTTAATTAGTGTTGATTTTTATGGCTGTTCTTTACGCAAAGGGGTGCATGGAACTGAAACAAATGGAATTATGACTCAGACCCAAAGAATGCATCGAACATGATAAGTAGTCATTTCCTTTTGATGACCATCTAGCTAAGGGAGAGAGAGAGTTATTTCACTAACAAGCACAACTACAGAATGCCCTCAAACAATTCTTTTCTCAATCAAATCCTGATGTAATGCAAAAACTTTTGAATGCCTTCTAATATGCTCAATCAATCATGAAGATATCTTTAATTGTTTGCGTATGGATGATGATCAATACAATCACAATGCTTACCTTTGCTAATTATCTTTTCGGTATGGATGAAAACCAAACTAGCATAAGAAAAAATCACACAAACAATACACCCTTCGTAACAATCAAAACGAAAAAGTGAAAGAAAGGAAACAATCAAAGAGAAAACAAAAATTTTACACCCAAAAAGAAAAAATTGAAGAAAAAATGACCTTGACTTAAATCAAGATGAGAAGGTCTGTAGGCCTTTGATGACCTTCACCAAGGTTTGTACTCAGCTGATGAGGAAAGAAGAAGAATGCATGGATTTCAGATTTCAAATTTCACTCAACAGGGAAAAACTCAATGAAAATGGTGAAGAAGGCTACAATATCCAATCAATGAGATGTTTATTCTTCAAAAAGACGAATGTCAAGGTTAAAAAGGAAGAAAAATTGACTCACAAGATCACTCAACAAAAGAGACACAGAGGCAAACCCTGAAAAATGCAGTTTTGGAGGGTTTTTTGGCCAAAAAGAGGCTGGAGCTCTGTTGCCAAGGGAAAGGAGCGTTATAATGCTTTGTGTAAAGCCTTTAGGAGTGCTGGCGCTCTGTTAACACTGGGACAGGGGCGCCAGGGTCTAAAAGTTCCAGAAATGTCAAGAAATTTCAAAAATTGAAGTTCAAACTTGACAAGTATGCTGAGTATGGTGGGACAAGGAGCCAATCAGCTCATGAAACTAATCAAAGAGGGGTGAACCAGGTCTGAAACAATCAAGGGAAAGAACAAGGTCAATGAGGAGAAAAATCCAAACAAGAGGTTTTGAATTGAGGCTATCTCCCCAGTGGAGTCGCCAGTTTCTATTGTAGGAAAATCTGCCTGCGGACAAGTAGATCGACCTCTAGAGCTTGACCTTAACCCTAGACAGAAAAATGATTAATGTGGACACTATATTTCCTTCAAATATATCTAAACTAACACATGAGAAGGAAGGATGATAGAAGTACCTGTTATCGACGTTTGTCCCTGCGCGCTCCGAGTTGCGCTCCAATCTTTTGCTCCTCGCTGAGTTCTGCGGACAAAGCAAGATACAACTACTTCCTACTCTATTGATATTAGCTTGAAAATAGATCTACCATTGAATGATAAGTTCATGTAGCATCAGACACAAACTAGAAAGAAACAGGCCAAGCGTGTCATATTAATGAGAATAACGACAGCAGTACTTACAATCGTAGATGCGAATGCAATAGCTTCGTCAAGTCCTCTTCATCTAACCCTTGCCTGAAAGATCCACGACCTGGATGACAGCAGCTTCACTGATCACTCTCCTTTGGCTGACTGTAAGTTTCCTCCAAGATCATAAGTTTCACATATTCAATTCTTCCCCTTTCCACCATCATAGAGCCTGCTTATATAGGTTGGGAGGAGGCTAACCTCTTGAGTTATGTTTAGAACTAGTTGGGAACCTTCTCCATAGATCAGGGATCTGTTGATGAGAACAAGAATTCGATCACAACAACCTCCTAATATCAAATGTTCCTCCCCTTATTCTTCTCAACGGGCTAACAACTGACTCAGAATAGGGAGTGCTCCTTCAGAAGGGTTCTCAGAGTGTTGTAGCACTCCTTGGCAGGCCTTGGGGAAGCTCCAGCGCTCTTAAGATGAGCAGTGCTCTGCCCAAAAGGTCTAAGGGGCATTATAACGCTCCCTAAGACATCATAGGGGAGAGTCAGCGCTTCTGCAACTGTATTAGGGGAGCGTTCCCTCTCCAAACCTCAGTTTCAGGGCTCCTTTCAGGTGTCAAGATTGTTTTGATCCCAGTAAACCAGTTCTCTTCCTTCAAATGAGTCATGTGAGATGTCATAAGTGCTTCCTTAGGTCTGTTATCACGGCATCATGTCTGAACATTGTTTGCGACACTAGTGATCAACTTGCGACGCTTTGTGAAAGATGAAGGGAAGATGCGACACTTACGACAGTTGATAGGGACAATGCGACACTTATCCATCTGAGCAATTTTGACGTGTAACAGGTATCCCCTTTCTTCAATATGATCATTGTTATCTTCCATGTCATTCGATCTTGAAAATGAGCATTCAGAGTTAAACCCTTCCTCGTTGGAAAAATCGTTGGGCTCGGAGCAGTTGTCGGCTAGTGTTTTGGGGATTAGATTAAGAGGATGCTCGATTTCGATGAGGGTGAAATATATAAGGTCTTCTACTGTGTGCACAAAAACCTGGTCGGGGGTATCGAACACATGTTTGCTTACTTTTTTTCTACGGAGCTAAGGGCAACACTCTAATTTGTCGAGCGTAACCTCTTGTGATTCTTTTGAACTGGTTCAACTCCTCGTGAGGAAGAGCGTAATGTTTCTTAGGGAATATATTTTCTTCCTCTTGTTGGGGTGAATTACTCGTTTCAGGAGTACTCAGTGTGTGTGGGCTGTCTTGAGAATGATTATCCACGCATGTGGGATTTTTTGAATCTACAACTAGTGTGAAAAATTCTATCAAAAATATCGTCAACCATTCATTCTTCAGGCCCTCCTTCTAGCGCCAATTCTGTTGAGGGGTCCTAAATCCATTTAAATCAATAATAGGAACCAAACCCTCCACCGAGGCCCAATTATACTCTGTAACATTTAATGGTGGAATGGTTCCCCAGATCTTGAGATCTGGCCAATTAACCGATGGGATTTACATAGTGATTGATAGGATGTCTTCTTGTGAAAGCTCCTTCTTCGGTTTGAACGTTCTCTTTTGTATTTTCTCTTATAGGTGGGACCAATGCAAGATAAATGATAGTATAAACCAGCTGGGTAACAAAGGGGAAAAAACTTAACTCTTGAAGAAGGTTGAGCTCGGGATAACCCTCATACTCAAGCATGTAGACAATGATTCTTACACCTACAACAAGCCTAGTAATTAATACGTTAGCCTGCTGGTGTTCCAATTGTTGACTGAGATATGATTATTAGAAAAAAACATACATGCAATAAACAATGGCAAGAAAAATAGTTTCCTTAGCTCTAATCATCGATCACACATTAACACAACGATTCAATTTTCATCATTAAAGAGAAGAACTATAACAACATTGAATCAGATAACTTATCAATATATTTAGAGGCTCTTACTCGTTACAACATCCATTCATGAAATAAAATTAGAAATAATTCTTCTTCAGATCCAATCACACACGATTTTGATGAAAAAAACAAAATTTTCTCTGGTCCTAAACAAGACTTCTCAATTAAGGTAGCTCCAAAATAGTTATTTACAAATCCAAAAATTGAGGGTCTTTGCCAAAACCATCAACCCTTGCTAACAGGTCGATAATCCTATTTATAACATATTATTAACTAAAAATAACTATCAAAAGTGCAATCTAAGTAAAACAAAACATTGCCACATGGTGCTTTCATCGCTCAGTCTTATAAGAGTCATCAAATGGTTTCACTTGAGTGGATGACTCTTCTCGTACTCCGACCATTTGATGAAGAGATCCTCACATGTTTTGGCATACATGAATTTGTTTTGGTCCATTGGGGCCGAAAGGATCTCCTTTATCTCTGCTGCCTGTGCCCGATACTTGACTATTCTAGCATTTAACTGCTACAACATGGTCTGAGCCTTGATCGGGTGTTCCATGAAATGTTGCACTTGACCTGGCGCCATGTTCACCACCTTTTCTATCTCCGCAACCCACGACGATTCTTGTTCGGCATGTAATTTACCTATGGCATGTAAGTCGAAAAATTCATTGGGTGTGTCGAATTCTGGGAGGCCGATGTCTCTCATCGCCTAGTTGATCTTGGTCCAACTCTTTTTGCACTCGACCCATTTCTCTTGGATTTCCTGATGAGATTCTTGGGTCATTTTCACCCAGTATTCGACCGACTTCTTTATGCGATTGATGCTGCTATCCGTTAGTACCTGAATTCCATGCTCTTCGGTGTCTCCGACATGCTGAACGACCTTGATGTAATCGATCCTTTCCACTGCTTGGTGTGCTTTCTCATACCATATTTCCATATATTTGCATGTCTTCAGTGTCATGAATGTGTCTTGATGGAAATCTTCTATTCCTGCAGTGAAAAGGTGCCGCACATTTGTTAATTTACTATAGGCGTCCTGGAATTCGCTTCTCAAGAACACCATGGACTGTGTGGAGTCCTGATAATATTTCTCCAAATGGCGTAGATGTTGCAACTCCTTCAGCACAACGACCAACTCCTTTTCATCCATTTTCTCTCTATCCAGGGTGGCATATGTGATTTCCATCCCTGCGCTGATAAGCTCAGATGTCTTGGCATGCTCCGTGATAATAAATTTTTCCTCTATGGTGATGGGGATGGAGTGATCCAAAGTAAGCCTGCTCTTATTGGTGGTTCTCTTCATGATGGATTTCCTCTTCCAGTCATAGGATACGACTTGTATATAAGCAACCTCATCCACGGGTTCAGGGATTTTCTCATCTCCCCAGGTAAGCATGTTTCCCAGGCTCCTGACGGTGTATATATGTTCAAGACTGGGTTCTTGAACCTCTTCCATGTGTTTCGAAGGTTCAACCTTTGGTTTTTTCTCATCGGGAGGTAAAGTACTGACTGAAATTGAAGCATCAGGGCGAGCTCGGTACTTACTTGATAATTGACTGTTGAGATGCCAATTTCCTGCTGTAGAACTTCTTCCTCTTGTTTGCCCAACCCTAGCTCATCCTTCAGGCTATCCATTTGGGTCCTCGGTACATCCAGTAGCTCAGTGTCTAATACACTTTCGACCTTCTGGTCATTCTGTGGAAGGCCTTGAATTTGAGCATCGGGAGCTGAGGAAGATGCCTTCTCGGGTTCCTTTTCCTCTATGATCTACACCAGAGTCACCAAGGAAACCTCTGAACTCTCCTCATCATCATAGATTGTTATTAAGTCATGGAGGGGGTTTGGTCCACTTACTCTCCCTGATGTTCTTGATATCTCTGGCTGAGATGAAACATCCCCTAGTGATCCGACCTGTGGCATTGTAACTTCATGGTTATCTAACCCACCGATTTCTTCAATTTGTATTAGCTCTGGGACCTAGCCACTTGGACCTACCCGATTTTAAACTAGGTTGTCTTTTGGGGTCCTATAATCATAGCAACTTGATTGTTCAGCTGCTTATTTGGCGTTGCTCCCGCGATGAAGACATCTGTCTTACTGGGCTCGGTTGATTCCATTTTCCCCTCCACCCGTTTCGCCCGATCCTTCATTACCCTACTGCATCCTTCATCCACCGCTGCGCCCTTCAGTCCCTCACCCTGCATTTCTTCACCTCTTCGCCAATTTTATCCCTGCACGAATAACCAAACTTAGGTTAAAATAAAAATCAATTGGTTAATGATGTTACTAATAAAATTAGTATAGTTAGTTTGATTAAAATATGTTAGACTAATTATTAATTAATTAACAATTAAGTTAGTTGATTAAATTAGTAATAAAATTAGTGTTTATTAAATTAACGTTAAACAAATACAAATTAAAAGACATATATTAATTAAATAAAACAAATTATAAAATATATAAAGAAAACACAAAGCAATTATAAAAAACATATATTAAAACACTAAAACAAATAATAAAACAAAACTTAATAAAACATATCATATAAAAACAAAACATATTTTAAATAAAATTAATAAACAAAAAAGTAAAACATATCAACATAAATAATTAAAACAAAAAAGTAAAAACAAAAGTAAAAACAAAACTAAAACATTTATCCTAAGTTCACTACACCACATCCCAAATAAAACCAAATCAAATGGCCATAAAAAATTCCGGACCCCCCCTTGCCATCTGAAGTTTAACGAGGGGGGGTCCAGAATGAATTAGTTTGCTAAAATCACTCCCGGAAAGGTGTCATCTCCACAATCCAGTGGACCCCCCCCCCCCTAAAACCACTTACCACCTCGGGGGGTCCGGAATACCACCCTTCCCCCAAAAAAATGCTTTCGCGGCGTTTTCAACCAATCATTTTCCGAAGGCGATTTCGGGAAAACTAAGAAGAATTTTGAAAAACCGAGAGAGATTTTTCTCCATAACGGCCCGAAGAACAAAAACCTCTCTCAGATTTTTCACAGGTTCCACCATCTAGGAGAATCGAAGATATATTTCAACCTCATTTTTTGGATTTCTGGTTATTTCTGTTTCAGCCCTAATTTTGCGGGAGCTGATTCGGTGAGATGGAGGCAAATTTGGTGAAACAAAAAGAGGTTTTTGTCCGAAACATACTCATATACAATAAAATCCTTCAGTGTTTTCCCAGGTGTCAGCATTAAATAGAAATAGATGTCTGAGTGGACCCCTTTTTTGCAAAAATTCGGCCCATCTTTCATGGTGGGTAGTTCAGGATTTTTGGGGATTTGTTGCTATTTTTGGCCAAGGCAGTTGAATCTGACTTCCTAAACTTGATGGGGGATCTCTCCTATTTATTGATGTGATTTTAATGTAAAATGGTTGTTGATCCTTGCACCCAGAAAGGTCGTTCTCTGTAATTTTTTAGATCCACCAGTAATACAAAGGAATTGATGCACACGATTCTTGCGTCTGGACATTAGTGATGTTTTTCTTGCTATGTTAATGTTTTCTTACTCTGTTATCACCTTGTTTTCTGATTCTATCCGTTAAATGGAAGTTAAAGAATAGAATTTACCTCGTGTACTCTGTATCTGGCCTTTTATCAGTTTGCATGTTATTCTTCTGATTTTGAGTTAAAGAAATTCTTGAATGCTTCTTTACTTAAATGAACCTCTCACCTGTTCTATCTTTCCATCAAATTTTATCTTAATCGATCTAGTATATTGACTATCTCACCCTATGAAGAAGCCTTTTAAAAGCTGTTTATCTGACCTTAAGTTTTAACATAGACCCCATATCCCAATGGGATTCTAAAGCAGTCATTCAGCCAAACACCTCAAATAAAAATCAAACCCTATTATGCATAGCTAGCCTAATATCTATTCAAACAAATCTAAATTTGACAGGGAGATCCCTCTTCGAGTCTTGGAGGGCTAGATACAAGACTCGAAGCAGTTTTGATGTTGCCTCTGTGACTGCCTCCACAGCCTTGGGCAAATTATAGAGTGCTAACATTGTCGACAGGTACCCTTGTCATTTCCACAAGGTTTGGGTCATTCCGTAGATGATCAATTACTCGCTACACTTGTTCCATTAGGATCAATCCCATTGCCTGTGCCTCTAGTGTCATAGTCAATCCCCTGTTTTTCACCTTTACGGCCTCTGCCGCTCTGATTTCTTCCCTGGCTCCGAGGGCCTCTTGAGTTGACTTCTCTATAGTTGCTGCCTGTTCATCCATGCTCATGGCCTTGAACCTGGTCATTTTCGGGTCGACCATCCTTTGCACCACCTCGTCCCAGTCTTGGGCGTTCTCTATAAAGACTTCGTCTTCGAACTTGTCGTGAGCATATGACCAGCAAGATGACACCTGTGAAGCATGTTTCAGGACCAGGCCCCTAGGATCGTGCTTGCAAAATCGGCCTGTTGGTAATCTGAATTCGAGTTGGCTCAACCCTTCTTGTTTGGCTTGAGCGATATCCTTTACCAAGTAGAAACCTACATGGAAACCATAGGGTATGAAATCCCATTTCTTGTCCTTGACTAGGGTGGCGTTGTAGCCCTGCAAAATGGTTTGATAACATATTTCTCCTACAACAAGATGGTTTGTGACATGATATGATAGGAGATGTGGTGCTCCGGTGGCCCCGAACACCCTGATGTAGGTGGCGCGCTTGTCCAAATACCAATGGCATACCTTGGATATCATCTTCTTGGCTACCGCCGATAGCCTTGGTAATTCCTTCTTAAAAAGAATAAAATAAACTCGGGCGATGAATTCATCGCAGATGAGGGATTAGGATTTCTTATACATGTTTTCCCATAGCATGCTGAAGTAGACGTGGACAAGGAGCTTTGCAACATGCCAGCTCAGATTCGTGCCGACGAAGATGTTTCTGGCGCACATGACATCGAGCAAGTATGAAGCCATGTAAAATGTTTGTGCTTCCCCTTCCTTTGATGCCTGGGCCTGCTGCACACAAATCTCAGTTGCTTGGAGATTATTTCTCCCCAGTTGAAGCTGCACCTGACGATCGCAACCGTGTATGCCAAAGTTATCCATGTCTCTTAAAACCTGGAGCAATATTTCTCTCTATACAATCGGCAAATGGGAGCCATCAAATAGACGTATGGCTCCCTTAAGTTAGTTGTCCCATACCAACCAGTGCTCCGGTTGGTAAACTTCTTGTCCTCCCTCCACCATGAGGCCATCACCCAGTTGGTGTCATGGTGTTCAGATAACTTCATGACGAAGTCTGTGTTTAGCTTCTCCTTTAGGTCTCTGAGTTTGTAATACTTCTGAACTTCTACTAGGAGGAAAAATCCAACACACCCACCAATGTCATCATTGATTAAAGAATTCTGTGTGTCTGTGTGGTCGATGAGCCATTTCAGGACCTCTATGTAGGGGAAAATGGGGGTTCTGTACGACCGTCGGATGTTCGGGAACACCTGGTCATCGAGTGCCCTTACATCCGGATCATTGTGTGGGACATATTCCTGGTATTCTTCTCGACTGATCCTGTTAAAGAGATCTCCCCACTGTGGGAGTGCCATATTGAACTCGGTGCTTGCCTCAGTATCGCCAAAGGGTAGAGGCTGGATGAAAACTTTCTTCATTGCTATCTTAACCATAGTTTCCGGCCTCAGGACGTATTCCAATTACTTTGCGATCCCTGGAGAAGAGCCTTCACCTACCTCTAGTTCTTTCAAATTCGGTTCTCTTGGCGATCGTCTAGTGGTTGGATTTCTTGGCGACATTTTTCCTCTGAAGCTTGTTAAAACCTAGTTATTTTGATAATCATGGAGTCGATACAGCCTTCGAGTTGCTCGTCTTGCTCCTTCGGACGCTCCAGAATTCTCTTGCGCACAGAATGATTTCATTCATAATGGATCAAGAGATTTTAAACAGGAAATATCTTACCGTGTCACATCAGCCATTCAATTCGAGTTATGAATGAATTTTCAATAAATATGCCGCCGAATCTCTAGAACTCAAATTCATCATGGGTTGACGGCGAAGGCGCGGGTGGTGATGTGGTATATCGGTGATTTTAAATCGTTGTTTTGATTGGAGGACGAGGTAGAAACTAATGCGGGATCAGATATTAATTAGCTCCTTAAATGATCAAAATCTGATCGTATCTAATGCTAAAAATGTCCCATCGTCTCGATCTTTCAATGGGTGGATCGGGGATTAGGGTTGTGCCATGAATTTTTTCGTTGGTATCCTCCTATGAAAAGCTTCGATGCTGATTGGTCTTACCGTACAATGTTGACGCGACAAAGCTGACTCAGAGGTGTGACTCGAACCTAGGGAACCAAGAATGACTTGGGATAAAACTAGACTGTACGACCCTCTTACCTGGTAAAGACACGTGGCGTTGAATACCGTTGACTTAATTCACTTGTATTACTTAGATTTGGGACTTTCCTTAAGTTATTAGTTCTAAAACAAACATTAGCTTGCCGATGCCGAAAAGTGCCTAGTATCGACGATCGACTATAAACCTATAAAAGCAGTTTTGGATCAGCTCCCTTGAAAAAGTCTTGATGCCAAAAACACATCGGGGATTGATGGTCGGGAATAACGTTTATCGTGGTCAAATTTTTTGTTGTGATCCTTGTAGGTTTTCCCCAATTTCGATAAAACACATCGGGCATTGACTATCAACGATATATTTTCATTCTTCGTTAACGTATGTCCCCCCCCATCTTTTAGGGATGCCGAAGAGGAATCAAATATCAGTGATATATTTATGCAAAAAACTTAACACAAACCAAAACTTCCTTCTGCCGACGCCAATGGAGATCGGTGCTCGGCGACTGTGGTTTTCCGAGTGGTTCCTTTTTTCTTCTTTGAATTCCTTTCGATGCTGATTCCGAGCGCGTTGGGTGGAGTGTTTGGATGCTGATTCTTTATTCAGGTGTTAAGGTATTTTTAGTCATGGGGTTTCATAAGTTCAAGCAACTTGAAAAGGTGATGAGATTCGTGAAAATAAGAAAAGACAAAAAACAATTCTCAACATGAAATCGAATCAGACAGTGCAGAATATCAGGTGGTACCCAAAAAGTAAAATTTGATAAAGGCTTTTTAGGGTGTGTTGAGTTCTCAACACTACCCAATCTATGTTGATGATCAAGATTTAGGCAATTGTATATTATCCATAGATGGAAATTTTGAAGAATGTATGGAATAAGAAAATAAAAAATAGAAATTTTAAAGAAAAATATAAACGTTAGAGAAGGGATGTGGAAAATGTTCTTTGATGGTGCTTCATCCTGCGAAGGAGCAGGAGATGGAGTTTTATTCATGGCACCAGGCGATGAGTATGTTATTCCTTTCTATTATATATTACAATAATAGGTCAATTATACCAATAATATCTATGAATATTGAGCTTAATTCTTAGGGTTAGAAGCTACCAGAAAAATAAAAATCGAACATTTGATAGTTTATGGTGATGCTGAGCTCATTGTAAAACAAATAAAACAAAAATATCAAGCTAAGCATCCAAGATTGATATCGTATAGAAATTCTCCCTAGGATCTTATAGAGAATTTATTCTCACCCTTTAATATTCACTCTATTCCCAGAATGTAAAATCAACAAGTTGATTCTTTGGCCAAAGCTGTTGTGAATTTCATACCGCCTACGATTTTGAAGTTGAAATATCATATTGAGATGAGACATAAACCTTCGATTCCAAACAATGTTCAACACTCGCAAGTTTTTGAAGATGATGACCAAATAAAACAATTTCTGGAAATGGTTGATGCATTTTCTGAGATCCACATACATCAAGAAAATCAGAATGATCCTGCTTGGATTATGCAAAAATTAGAGAACCCAAAGAAGTTCCAAGATAAAATTTCAAATCACCGCATGATCTTACTTAAAAACAATCAAATTCCCAGAGGTATGATCCCCTTAGAAAGTTTGTTTGACCAGGATGATATACCTTTGAAGTCTACTTTGCGACCTCAACCTGAAGAAGTTGAAGATTGTAACGTAGGAACTAATGAAAATCCCAAAATGGTCAAAATTTCAAAATATCTTCTGACACAAGTAAAGAGTAAATATACTGAGTTACTTAAACAATATAAAGATGTTTTTGCATGGTCTTATGATGATTTAAAAACTTATGATACTTCTATTATTGAACACAAGATTCCCTTAAAACATGGTATTGAAACTTTCAGGCAGAAGCTTACACAGATAAACCCAATTCTTCTGCTGGTAATAGAAAGGGAGGTTAAAAAACTCCTTGAT